>JAECUM010012593.1:0-56642 GCA_016617855.1 Megalonaias nervosa | reverse complement strand
TTATTAGTAATTTTAATAATGTCATCTTCATTGAGATCAGGAAATTCTCTCCAGGCATCATCGATATTAAATCTATCTGGTTCTGGTAACTAAACTTGCTTCTGTGAACTATACGATATAATTGCCTCACTCACCTGTAATGATATTAAAATTCCAACATCAAGCATATATCGTAATAGTACTATTGGAACCCAACATTTTTCTGAAAAATGTCTTCCAAACCAAGCATAAGTAATCGGATGGAGATCTTCTGTAAACTCGAATGATTCTATATAGGCAAATCCGGTTAAGTCAAAATCTGGTAAGGGTCCGTTTATCGCAACTCTGGTCATCTCGTGTGATGGATGTCTAATTCTCTTAAAGTATTTAGAACATTCTCCGTATCCAAGAAAACTCCCAGGATAACATGCTACCATATCAACTGAGATAACGTCGTTATACTTGTATTTAGTATTCCATAATCCACCGTGTCCATATTCTATACAACTTTTCTGGACATCTTCAATAAATTCCAATCGTGTCGGTTTCCATGCATTTTTCTCCTGAGCGAAGTGAGCAGCAACTGATTGAACTGTAAAACAATTATTCAGTAATTGTCTAGCTTTGACATCGTCAAAAGTATATTTCAGCGCAAGATGTTCCATTTCTACATGAAGAGATTCTGTACGATAAATATCACCATTAGGCCGTACAAACTGATCATAATAATCATGTTCTGAACTTTTAAATAACCAAACGGATACAGGGTCACTTTTACTGATATTTTTGATAAAATCAAATATATGACCATCATAAAATTTAACCGTTCTGTCTCGTGTAAATATTGTTACAGCATTAGTCCATGCATGTGCATTGTGATCAATAATATCTATCGAAGCTCCTCTTGATTCATATTTCGATTTGTACAAAATCTCTCCGGTTAACGTCTTCACTGTTATTAGAAATTTTAATAGCTTTCCCAACTCAGCAACATCTTTAATAGATGCTCCAGTATCTTTAACTGCTTCTGCCCATGTATTTATTTTTTTACGTCGTAAATCTGTTAAACCATTACCACGTATCGCGTTTATGAAATGTTCTGTAACTCGTTCATCTACACAGTTTATTCTTGACTCTGACAGTCTCATCGGTTTGAAATCCCCAACGTCAGGTTTATTTTTCAGCGGATATATTGCATATACAACCGCAGTCACAGGGTATACTCGTTCATAATACGGTTTGTCAAAACCAGTCAGTATTCCGGGTTTGGATTTATTACTTAAGATGACAATATTATTTCCCGACTGCATACGGACTGGATCACGCTTGTCACGAATAATCCAAGTTTCGTCATCTGTCCTTACAATAAATTTTATTAAAATAAAATATTTTTGAACATCAAGGTGGTTAATGATCATTCTTCCTCGTTTGTCATTCATTATAGTATCGATAATATTTCCGATCCTAAATGTTGACTCCACATAAGCCGCACCATTGTCACGAAATTCCCTTCTTGGCTTCACGGATACTTTCGGTTATATCCTCATTTGTTAAGGCTAGATCTTGCATCGAAACACTAAATTTATATTCTGATAGTCTGTCAAGACCAAATCTAGTTCCCGCTGAGACTGCGGAAGGCTCAATGATGGATAATTCTTCCATTATAATTAAGACAAATATTTAAATTAAATTTTAGTATATATATATAATGGTTCAAACAAAGAATCGATGTATTTGGCTCAAAATTGGATATACTTCTCCTTGTAACAAAGCATGCGTGAATGAATTCTGCTGCTACCATATGCAAAGCGTTAAAAATGGTAGTCTAGGACCAAAACAGTGTGTGCAATGTGGTGTTGGAGTCAGAGGAAAAACTCAGTTATGTGTAAAATGCGGCGGTAAAAAATATAGAGAATTAAAACGATATTATGACAAAAAAAATAATACTTTGACATTGACAGGTAAATCTCCTATAAAAACCGTAGAAGATTATCTGGTCAGATTTCAAAACAATGATTTAAACAAATAATATTATATATAAATGGAGCAAAAAGAATTTGTGGCACATCCTATAATAAAAAATTATGAAGCATCACGTGATGGTATTATCAGAAACTGCCGATTAAAAAACCAGTCGGTAATCCTGATAAATTCGGTTATTTTAGATTTAATACCAGTGGAAATAACCATTACTTCTCACACAGATTCATATTCGAATGTTTTTATGGGGTCATCAAAGATGGACTTGTAATTGATCACATTGATGGAAATCCCAAAAATAATCATCTCTGTAACCTGCAAGCTATTACACCGAGTCAGAATTCTGCAGGTGGAAATACTGGAAAATGTAAAAGTTTGTAAGAAGAACTATTAAAGCCATAAATACAGAAACAGGCCAAGAAATAACTTTTCCATCAATTAGTGCAGCTGCCAGATATTTTTGCATACATCCACAATCGGTACAACATGTTGCAAATAAAACATACAAATCTGCATATTCAATAAAATATGATCAGTCGATAATATTTGAATATATCAGATAACTCTGTACTCTTAATAAATAAATATTTTTTTACTGTATATAGTTCGACTCTGTCAATTATTCCCAATCAATCAGGACACTTTCACCGTCGCTGCTCTCAGTGTCATTGACAGAATCAAATAACATAATCTTTCTTAGTTGTATTACATGATTATCTATAATCTTCTTTTTCTCGTATTCACGAGATAGTTCAGATCTGATATTTTCGATTGAACGTGCAAGAGGCGCAAACAGCTTTACCTGTTTGTCATTTACTCCTGCCAAGGATACCAGCATTAATTGATAAATCAGTTTCATGAATCTGTACTCAGATGTCAGTGTGTATTTACCCTCGGCTTTTCGTTGTTTCAATATTTCATAATCGCATAATATTTTCTCAGGATCGAGATTATCAGAGAGATTTATTCCTTCATGTTTTAATTTTTTAATAGCAGGAATAAGAGCATTAATATTTTCTTGGTTCATTATATAATAAATATTTCTTCAATATGAAAAATATTTACAAAACATATAATCACAACACAACCCCATATGAGCTCCTAGATTGTCAAACAACATTCTAGCAAGCTCAGGGGCATTCGAAATTAGACGAAACACATTTATACAGACTCAACCCCCATGTGAACCCCTAGGTTGTCAAACAACATCCTAGAAAGCTCAGAGGGTGATCCGTAATTTTTATTAACGACACAAACACAACACATAAACTTATCCTAATGAACATATGATTGTATGATCATGATTATATATACATATGATTATGATTTTGATTTTTTGCAGACAGCACAAACATAAACTTAACAACAAACATAAACTTATCCAAACTTATCCTAACTTATCCTAAACCTATCCTAATGAAGATATGATTGTATGATTATGAATATATACAATGATGATGATTTTGATTATATTTTTTGCGGACGGCACAAACATATGATTGTATGAACATGAATATATACAAATGGTGATGATTTTGATTTTGATTTTGATTTTTGCAGACAGCACAAACATAAACTTAACAACAAACTTAACAACAAACATAATCTTAACAACAAACTTAACAACAAACATAAACTTAACTATTGACGGAATACAACGGGGGGCGGGATTTACCTGCGTCCAACAGATTTTATACAACTGTCTCCATGGTAACCCCATGGAGAGTGCAAAAGTACACCCACCACGTGGTTACATGGTGGGAGAGTTGTATTATTTTTCTGTTGGGTTTCGTACCCCCAATTATAAATAGCATCCGTCGCCGAATGCAAGATAATATATCTTTAGCATTTTTGGAGACTTGAACACACAGAGAGTCTACAGAACTTGATCTACGTGCAAACGCCTTAACACCTCGGCCACCGCATCTCTTATGAATATACAGTTAAATTTAAGTATATAACTTTGCACTGTCTCACATGTGATTACTCTGGACTTGTATTTACTAATAGAATAAAATCAGTTATTGTAGAACTGTAGCGTGAATTTACTTCAATTTTTCAAACATAATTCAAAAAATAATCGCATATTACATTTTCTGTATGAGTTATCGTTCGTTAGGTCAAAATACATGTGTTAGAGCTAAAAATAACTCTGATTTGTAATTCAACCCTTGTATAAACCGACGTGAATTTAAGGTTATCAGAGTCAAAAGATGCATCAATATCCCTCTCTGTTACAAATTGCTGCTTCACTAACAACTAATTGCTTACAGAGAACAAATAAATCACTAAATAATTAACGAAAACAAGATATCTTCGTTGTCTATAAATCAAAAGTAGTAGTAAGGGAGATAATCGTTTAATTTGCTCTGCAGAGAGAGAGCAGAGTTATCTCGCTTCATTATATGTACAATTGCCTCAAACATATTATTCAGATTTTAATGATTTTGAGTATTGTTCAACCCATCAGATTGAAGAATTTGTAACAATTTTATTAATCAGAGTACCATTTAGCCCATCAGAATTAGAGATTTATAACAATTTTATTAATCAGAGTACCATTTAACCCATCTGATTAACGAATCTGCAGATTTTACGAATCAATATCAAGAACAGGTTTGTTAACGAGCATTATAATAATAATATTGTTTGATAAATTTGTAGATATTTCATGAATGAGAGTACCATTTAACCCATCTGATTAAGAAATTTCTGATTATTTCATGAAGCAGAGTACCATTTATCCCATCTGATTAACGAATCTGTAGATATTTCACAAATCAGAGTACCATTTAACCTATCTGATTAAGAAAATTCTGATTATTTCACGAAACAGGTACCATTTAGCCCATCTGATTAAGAAAATTCTGATTATTTCATTGAATCTGATTAACAAACCCATGAATATTTCACTGAATCTGATTAACGAATCTGTTGATATTTCATGAAACAGAGTACCATTTAACCCATCTGATTAACGAATCTGTAGATATTTCATGAAACAGAGTACCATTTAACCCATCTGATTAACGAATCTGTAGATATTTCACGAATCAGAGTACCATCTAACCCATCAGAATGAGAAAAATCAGTAAAAAAAAGAATTATATTATTTCAGAATCAGATTATTTTTTTCCCTTGATTATATCAGGAAATATTTACTCGGACGTTCTACGAGCGTATATATAGATTAATATCTAGTGATTCTTGTCTTAAATCCAAAATGTGTCCTGTCTGGTCAGTAAGCTTGAAATTTATTCTTGACAATAACGGATTATGTACACGTAGATAAACTGGATTAATTGGCTCAGATACAATTAACCACCCAGGCGGCGCTTGAGGGCTAAATGAATATAATATATATCCTTGCTGGGCCTGGCTAGACTTTGAAAGATCTACTTGATAGCTGCCAGCAATTACGTCACATACTAAACTGACTGCGATCGTTGATGTTATATTAACAATATCAGGAGAAATATGACGACCTCCACCGTGTGGATCATTATTATATTTAAGAACGGTTGGTGTAGGTATTAATTTTTTCCATGAATCACATATTCTTTTAAAGTGTTCATCAATAAGATCATTAACTGATTTCTTTTGTTCATCAGAGTTAAATCCCGGAATTATAAATGTTGGTAGCTGTTCTTCTGTAATTCCATAATGTTTAAGAAACACTGTTGTAAATAAACGTTTATAACTTACAAGTTGAATTGGGCTGTCTTCATTAACTATGTAAGTATTAAGAAATCTATCTGCCGGTGCGTTTAATGTTTTTTCTCTGTCAACGATAGCTTTATTTACATATTCTAAGTCTGATGCAACTTGATTCAAATGTTGTATTGTTTCAATTATTTGATTTTTTAAATCATCGTCATAAAAAGTGTTGATGCTGGAAAATAAATTTCTTAGATCATTACGTACACGTCCATGTTCAGATTTAATTGGTTTTGATTTTGAGTTAATTTCTTCAACGTTAATTGTTGCTATTCTTGTTGTACCTTTCTTACCCTGAATGAAATCTACAAAATGAGTATAATGTGTATAACCACGATAAGCATCCGGATTCTCTATAAATGGATAAGTTTTTCGATATTCTGGGATTTTTATAAATTTTTCAACATTTATAACGAAATCAGATCGTTGTGGTTCTGGTGGGCCTTTATAAACTGATTCAACTTCAGGCCAGCCTAATACTGATCTGATCGAACTTTGATAAATATCTACAGAATAATCAGGGGAATTTATTTCAATCACCGCTGATAATGTTGGTTCGTAAACAGTAATTGTTATTTTGGATTCTTTTCCTGTAATAGATTTAATTCTGCGTTGGAACTCATCGTTGATCTGTTCTATTTGATAACTACCCGTTGGAATAGCAACTACTTGCCAGTCAGGAGTTCCATCAGGCTTATTCTTATTTGCAAAAACCAGCGAATTATTTGGCTGCAGTCTACCAAATGGTTTTGATCTAATATTTGGCAAGCTATAATAAACTCGTAGTTGTGCTAGGGCTATTTCCTTTGCTGGAATTGCGGTTGGAAAGTTAACGCTAAACTCAGGATTGGTCGAACTTAATGATATCATAGTAGTTTTTGACGGGGTTGTATTAGTGACGATCTGTTGAAGTAATTCTCTTGACGCTGCCGAAGACTCAGTCATTATTATTATTGTTATTATTTAATTCGCCTTGGTTATTGTAAGTGACTTTGTCACCAAAATCGCTAGCGATTCTGAATGCTTCATCGTAGGTTTTCATTATCGTTGCGAACTCCTCATCAGATATTTTACCATCACTGAGGTACAAGGAAATATATGACGATAGTTTAGAATAGGCTGTTCTTGCTGTATGCAATTTTATTATATACTCGTGCAATTTATCATTTGTACATGTAGCTATCTTCTTGGCGATAATACTAAGAATACCTGCGACAGTCGTTGAAGTTGAAACGACAATTGTTACAACTGCAGGCGCTGTCATTGTTATTGTTGATAATAATAATCCTGCTCCAGCAACAATAGCGGAAACTGAGTAAACAATTATATCAATGACAACCATTGTCTGCGATATTTTTTTACTTTTACTGTATAATCGTCGATTATATTTTTTAATTCAGTCTGACATTTGCACACTTGATTATATCTGTGACGTTGAACGTCAATGTAGGACTGAGGTCCTTGGTTTTGATCCATTATACAATGACGTTAAGTAATTAATTAAGGAGTTTCAGCTACGAATTCCAGACACCACCAGTAACGTCTCGGAGGCATTTCCGTTGACGTCAACGTAAATATTTCTTTAGTGTTTTTATTTAGCATCACCAGTAGAGGATTATGATATATATTCGGTGATGATGAAGTGGCAGCAGTAATTTCTAAACCGTACATGGACAGCCTGTATAACCCAGTTGCTTCTGCGGTATGTTCGAGAGTGCTATTTTGTGCTGTCCATGTTGGTGATCCCGATGCTACTGTATACACGATATTTTTAATTTGTCCGTGTGGAATTTTAATCAGATTAGTTTTTTGAAGAATATTAGGTATTCCACTGATAATTTCGTTGAGCTTCGTGTTAACGTCGGCGAGTTTTATGTCAACGGTTGGTTGTTCCCCAAAATAATCTTTAATGGTTTTGTTTATGTTTCTACGAAAATTTAAGAACGTTTCTACATGTCTAGAAAAAGTATTATTGAGTGTAGTCATTTCGTCATTGATTGTTTTTAGCGAAGTTGTCATAGGAATTTCCTTATCATCGACGTATTTTTTTGTTGCAGCATCAAAATCAGATTCTGGTGTTCTAAGATTATTAATACCATTATTATTCATATTGAGAAATGCACGCATTATACCGCCGTTGACTAATACGTACTTAGATTCTTGATCGTCGACATATTTCTTTGTTGCAGCGTCTGTATCTGCGACTGGGTTTCCAAGGTCTATAATTTTATTTTGATTCATAATAATGCTACCCGTGAATGAATCACCAGCTTTCTTAATATAATCGTTGACTGACGTATCGGAATCTTGTATTTTACCCTGATCAGTAAAAGTAACGATAACTGCAGTGGGGACTCGCATGAGTAAATCCGGTAATTGTACATTATTCGTCTTTAATCGTCCTTCTTTATCCTGAAAAACAACGACCTCATTTTGATCCACACTGGTGATATTTAATAAATCGTCAATCTCATTTCTGAGCTGATCAAGGGTTGCATATTTAGATAAATCACCTTGCTGCTGAGCTTTACCACGAGAAGATCTACCGTAAATATCTACCATTATATTTACTAATGTCTGTTTAAATGTGACAACGTAGTATATTCATGCACTACTTTATGAGGTGGTTTTGCTGATTTTGATACAGCATCAAGTACAGCGAGTAC
The DNA here is from genome assembly GCA_016617855.1 of Megalonaias nervosa. Classification (NCBI taxonomy): domain Eukaryota; kingdom Metazoa; phylum Mollusca; class Bivalvia; order Unionida; family Unionidae; genus Megalonaias; species Megalonaias nervosa. The sequence goes on along the minus strand of JAECUM010012593.1, from coordinate 48,300 downwards.
TTCACGACCACATATTGGCGGATCAGTTAATGTTTGTGTTGGTAGCGTTGAATACCATATTGGAATACTTTGCATGCTGCTAACATACTCTAAAAATTCTTTTGGTGGCGCTAATCCATATGAATCAAAATAAATAATTCTACGTGGATCAATTGCATATGCAACCCAGTGGGTGCCTGGACCAGAGTTTTTATCGAGATTAATAATACCGGTTTCAATATTGTTTGGGGTTTTTTGGTAATTGATCACGCATAAAAACACCTCTGAAGTTTTTTTATTTTTAATTTTTCAGCAGCATCAAGTAATCAAAATTAGACATGGGCAGAATCAATGAACTGTCCCGGGAAGTCTTAGACCCTTTCTGTACCATGAATATGGGGTCCCTGGCAATCTTAGACCCCTTCCCTTTTTTTTTTTTTTGAGGTTTTTATTCCCTGTCCGGTTGCTTTCTTTAATGCCATTCCAGCAGCGGTTCCAACAGCGCCTAATGCAGCTGCTTTTGCAACAGCTGGGGCTGCAGCGGCTATTAATGCTGGTATAGCTGCAAGAAGTGGAAATATACCACCCGTCTTAGCGATGTCTTTAATGGCGCCCGCAGAAAGATTAAGTTTTATACCTTTATTTGATTTTTTGGCTTCATTGAAGTTTCTGAACTGACGCTCGGTCAACGATAATTTATTTGAACCGCTCATTTGTTCTTTTATTAGCGATAGTTTTATTCCGCAGTTATTTTTTGATGCTGATTGTAGTCTTTTGATCTGACCAGGAGTCAGATTAACACTAACGTGATTATATGACATTATAATATTATGAGCGATCTAATTATATGTTTTCTACTGGAGCATCAACGACTCTCATTCGACCACCAACACCTTCAAGTAACATTGATTTATCGCTGAGTATAACAGCGATTGCTCTGTAATTGGCAACAGCTCCAATATCTCTATTAACATGAGCTCGAAAATGTACATCGACTACAGTTTGTCTGGTTAAATCTAAATGTTCAAGCGAAAAGTAATAGATCGGACACAACGTTGTAAAATCTAGCTGTGATATTTGTAAACCAGTATCAATATTTTGATCACGCCCCATGAATGTTATTAATCGATGGTAAGCACGTGCTACATGATTTTGATCGAAATTCAACAAAATATCCTCGGATGGTTCTTGATGTCCATTTATCCTTAAAGAAACTTCAGAAACACCAAGTTTGTCAAATATCATTATGTTTTCATCTTGATCGTTTATTCGTGCAGCATTTTGAAGCGCAATAAATATATGTCGCGGTGCAGAAATACCTTGTTGTGATGCTATTTGCCATGTAAATAAACCATTAATATTACTCTGGATAGCATCTGTGGTCGTTGTCAACCATGATGACATTGATTTACCACCTTGACTCATAAAAGATAGTAACCAATCTTCTTCAGATATTGTTGGAGTCATCACCGGCATCCACAATGAAAGCTTCGTAAGAATTACTCTACCAGCATCAACTGCACCAGGTCGCCATATTGCATCATTATCGGTTGCTTTTCGTACAAGTACAACTGTGTGATTAGCTCCGAAAATGACTTTTCTGACATTTCTACAGAATCCAAATGTATGTGACAACGGAATGACACATGAAAATAATCTTCTTCCACCACGCAACATTGATTTACGTACTGCAAATCCTAAGTTAAAATTTGCATTCATTGATATTACTGCGCGAATATCAGCAGCTCCTCCTCCAGCTCTTACATCACCCATGGTTACGTTTCTACTTTCTGGAAAATCAGTTGTATCCTTTGCAAACATCATTGATAGGCCAGCCGATCTTGAATAATCATCGCTGTATCTTGCAAGACCAAGTATTGTTGCAGCAACGTCAACGTCTTTCTGAATTGATTCAATATTTTTTCCGTCAATCATGTACGTAGCGCTATCAAATAACGCCATAATACCATTATTAACAAAACCAACAATAACATCGTCTCCATATGCTACTGGTAATGCAGGATTAGCGATATTTAAAATTTCACCTTCCACTTCAATAAATTCTTCAGCGGGTAAGAAATACCTACTTGTATCCTGAACTTGCAGTTCACTTCGTCCACGCTGATCTGGAATTCGTGCGTCATAAGAATAATATTGATAATCACGCACAGACTCATCTTTGAGTACTGGTGCGTCCATGTCAAATGCGGGATCATATATACGTTTGAACATCTTTATTATATTTGCTATCGTCTAAAACGAAGACCACTTCCTGCTATCAGACTAGCGGTTATATTTTTTTCTTTTTCTGACATTGGCACATCAGCCAACTCTGCTAGTTTTTGATTCGCATCTTGGTTTATTATTTTACTAATATTTGCAGGCATTGTTTCAGTGCTAGGTAATTTTACTGGGTGAGGTTTTCCTCGTATTAATCGTGCTAGTCCATCCTTGATTGCTGAGAATGCTTTACTAGCAACATCACCAACAGCACTAATACCTTTTTCACGAACAACATCAATAGCTTTCATTCCCAGTTGCTTTGCAATCGGTATTGCTTTTGGGGCTATCCTTCTAAATAGACTCTGAACAACATCACCTAGTCCATCTCCGTAGGTTGTTTTGTATACTGGTAATCGTGAATTTATTACCCTGACCATGGTTGGTCCACGTTGTGTATTATGTACGATCATATTATTATAGTAACTGAATTTAATTACATACTCAATCCAGTGACTTAGTCACTGTGGTAGTCATCGGCGATTTCATTAATGAGAGACCGATACACATTAATATCCATGATACCGCCTGTAAATAATCATTTACAAATATCAGCTGCTTCATTAATTATTTCTGGAGAATTATTACCAGCTCGTTTTCCTCCAATGAGGATTTCTAGTCGATCAACATCGGCAAGGACGTTATTGGGACAAGTAATAAGACCACTTCCTAAACCGCGTCCAGTTGCGCCAGGATCTTGATATTCTTCCTCTGTTTTTTTGACTGGTTGTCGTGGTGATTGCAATTGTTTCATCATTTCTTCTAAATGTTTATCTTGTTCTAGTTTTTTTTGTTTTATTTGTTCCATTAGTTGTAATTGTGGGGATTGTGGTGATTCAAATTGTAATTGTTGTGGTGATCGTTGTGGTGATGATGATAACTGTTGTAACTGTTGTGGTGATCGTTGTGGTGGTGTTCGTTTACCTTGTTTAGCTCTTTCTTCTATATATTTGTGTACAATATCATCAAATCTATTAAAATTTATAGTATCTTCTTCAGATCTGATTTCCGGAATATCAGTAGCGATGCGATATACATCCTTGATCCAATCAGCACGTTTTAGAGATTTAACATGTTCTGGTTTTACATATTTTTGTCTTTCATAATATCCAAACGCGGCAATATTAAGTAATTGGTCTTCGTCCTTGATAGCAGCAATACCTTCAGGCGTAAATTTATCTATTATCTTAGTTCTGGTTTTTGGTTGTTGTTGTGGTTGTGGTTGAGCCGCTTGAATACGACCAGCAATATCAACAGGTAATGTTTCAAGAGCTCTTTGTGTTGCTTCAGTTGCTGTAACAATTTTCTTTGTTGGTTCGACAATCGGTTTAAATAATTGTTCTGCACCTTCTGCAAATTCAACTTGAGATTCCTGACGTGATTGTAGTTGTTGCTTAACAGAATCATGAACAGGTAAATATTTTTTAATTGCCTCCAGTCGCTCTCGAGCTAATCTAGCTGAGTGTGGTTCTCCAATATTCATTATTGATAATATTTATACTGGCTGTTTAATTTATAGCAGCAGGAAGGGTGAAAAACAACCAAAATTAATTGACCAACGAGTAAACTAAACGCACTATAAAATAAAAACAAAAAATCAACAATAAAATAACAAAAATAACTAACCCAAACGATTTACTATCCGTTTTCAACAATACAGAAATAGTCTCGGTTAGAAGGTTCGGTTTAGAGTTATTGACATTGTTTTTTCAGCCTTCGTAGGAACCTTTATGTTTTAGACAAATGACGATTCAGACAAGTGGTCTGTTCACCCTTCCTGCTGCTAAACTTATCCAATTGGTCTTTTTCGGTGATCTTAAAACGATCATAAAATAATTTTTGTTGAGCGGAATCCTTCTCACGTCTGGCTCCCGCATAAATATATAATGCTAAACGTGAAGCATCGTGACTCAGACCTCCTAGATGCTTATTATAATGTTTATACTTGATCTAATGCATTCATTAGGATAATCAAGGATATTCAAGTATATACTTCTCAAACCTCTCTCTTAGTTCTCTCTGTTCTCTTTCGTACAACCTCGTGATCGTACTAGCTATTTTTTCTCCTTGAAGAAGTTTATTATCGAGACATTGGAAGATCATCGTACTCTGTAACTAACCAGCTACGAGGACGGTCTTCCGTTCAATAAAAATCATCTCGGTTTGGACGTTGTGGTTTAACAACAGCTGGTGCTGCCAGCAGCCATCCCAGCACAGTTCTGATCGACGATTTTTATAAGTCAACCGCGTAATTGGATGTCGCAGAATACCCCGCCGATATTTCTACGGGGGCACTAAACGTTGGCTGGTGTACCTTGATAGCTATCTTTGATTCTTCTCCTGTTATTGATTTAATTCTACGTTGAAGTTCATCATTTATTTGTTCGATTTATATGATTCTGTTGGGATGCTAGCGACTTCCCAGATTGGGACTTGCTTGCCAGTTGCATCACCGGCAGTGAATTATTAGCGTCTAATCTACCAAATGATTTTCTCTGATATTTGGCCAGCTATAATAAAGTAGTAATTGTGCCAGTGCGATCTCACGTGATCGACCATTCGATGGTTTTATCTGAGTTGGAAAACCAATACCGAAGTCCGGCTGCTCTAGTCTTATGGTTATTTCTGTGGTCATTATTATCTATACGACGGATTCAAAATGTGGCGTTGGCAACGTCGGCAACGGTGTGTTGGCGTTCTCGTGATATCGACAATAAATATCCATAATTGCATCAAATTCATTGTCTGATATTTTACCGTTGTTTAACCTGGCTGACAGTATCGATGATAGACTTATACACGCATATGTCCCAGCATAAGTTATTTCTGTGTGCTCGTGCAATTTTTACTGGTATATGTAGATACTTTTTCATGATAATATTGAGTATATCAGCAGCACCGACAACAACAACTACACCGATACCAACCACAGGCGGTATCATATGTGTCGCTGACAACGTACCGATAAACGTCGTTGTTTCAGCGACCAGCGAGGAAACCACGTATACAACATTGTTGATGACGATGATTCGTCTGCGATATTTCTTTTTGTCATATGCTCGTCGATGATTTCTTCTGGCAATGCCTTCCACGCACATGCTTGATGACACCGAAAGGATTGTGTGGGATTCATTATGGTATATATTAACCATTCAGTTGAGGTGTTTCCGAGAAGAATTCCAGAAACCACTCGTACGTCACTAAGGTTACCTCTTTATCTTTGGGTTTCAGCAGGAATGTTTTCTCGAAACCTTGATTTAACACGGCTGAGATGATTCCAGAAAATTTATCAATTGAACCTGTGGTAGATATCTTGAATTCCATGCCTCTAAACACGAAGAGCCTATACAACCCGATAACCCTAGCGGTATGTTTGATGGAGTTGTTTTGTGGTATCAATGTTTTTGATCCATACCCCACCGTGAATACCATGCTGATGAGCAGAGTCGTGTGAATTACACCATCAACAATCTTTTTGATTTTATCGAGATCAGTGTTTCTCGAATTGATTCTTGAGTTTATGTTGGTGAGCTCATTGTTAATAATTTCGATTGTTGTTTTAACGTTGACTAGATCAACAATTTGTGTATGAATTTCAGAGAGCTTAATGTTGATGACTGTTGGATTTCCACATAAATTATCCATGTTTCTATTTACGTTTTTACGAAAATTTGCAAACACGGTTACATGATTAATATATTCAGATCTGAACGTGGTCATTCCATCACTGATTGTCATTAACGAGGTCATCATCCGGATGTTGCTGTTGTCTATGTATATCTTTGTTTCAGCGTAATCATTTGATTCTGGTTCTCTCAGATTAGCAATGCTATTTCCGCTCATGTTGAGAATACCAGTCATTGCATCACCGGTTTTAGCAACACATTTACAAATCTCAGTTTTGATCGTGGTGTTGTTGTTGTCCGCGTATTTTTTATTGCCACCTCATCGTCTGATTTTGGTTCTCTCGCATTGATAATTGTATTTCTGCTCATGTTGAGATCGCCATACGTTATATCTCCAGTTCTTCTAATACGTTCATTAATCTGTCCAATGATTGTTAGAGGTGATTCCTTCGAGTTTTTAATTTTACCGGTTTTAGTAAATACCACTAAGTTATTTTCGGATGCCCCTGGAACTCGTAGAATAATATCTGTCAACGGAATATTGTTTGTCTTTAACTGTCCTTGCTGATTCTGACAAACAACAGCCTCATTTGTGGCAACATCGGCGAGACGCAAAAGATCAGCAAGTTCATCTCGTGTTGCATATTTGGATAAATCAATCTCACCTTGGGCCTTGCCGCTAGCAGATCTTCAGTAAATATCTACCATTATAAACTATTAACCTGTTTAAAACGACGGGTGGTATATTCATGCACAACTTTATGAGGCGGATATTGGTGGATCCGTTATTGTCTGTGTTTTTAATGATGAATACTAGATTGGTATGTCACCGGCTAAGCCACTATATCGTAAAAATTATTTGCAACAAACCTCTAAGTCAACCGAAAAAATAGCAAAAAGAACTTTAAAACCCCAAAAGATTCTCCAAGAGCTTCCAGCTGAAATAGTTGCTACTCAACCACAATTGCAGGAAGAAATACAGCAAGCAATAGAGGGTATCTGTCAAGCTCGTGATGAAATCGCTGAAGTGAGAGATCTTGTTGAACCAAAACGAAAACCTGTTAGAAATCATCTGTCAAATTTACCGAATAAGGTCGTAAAATACTTCGAAATATCCCTGAAGGGGTTGCTGCAATAGGACATAAAATTCGTAGTAAACTATTAGATCCAGAGACATCCAACGTCAAAAAAAGAAACAGGACTCGTTTAGTGTTTCGAAGTTACCATGGCATACCTCATATTTTTGGTGAATGTAAACTTTTATTTAAAGAATTTGAGACACGATCGAAGAAGCTAGAAAAACGCTATCGCTTGGAGATATATTATCATAATTTGGACCAATCGGAAGTGGCCTTGCCACTCGCGATCGGCGTCGTAGGTAACATGGTGGTAATGTGATCGATGACTCGCCGGTGATGCAAGATAAACTTTGTCCCACTAACATCATGGCTGATATTGATCGACTAGAAATTCTGATTGGTGGAAGACGAGCGAGCAACAATTCCCACGAAGTCATAATGAAGCAGCTGCTATTTGTCATCGTTTATTTACTGGTGGCATCATTGATAGTAGCGTCTATCGTGCGCTGATCGATGAAATTACCGACTATTACTACAGTAAGTGATCAATTTGATCGGCGATAGCAAAAGAAAAAACATGATTATACACAATGCCCAACGTGGACCTGAAAGCGTCACGGTGATAAATTCACGATCACCAGTTTATAAAATAATCTACGGAGATGGACTCGGTGATGTTATTCAAGGTTTAATTAGAAGGATAGCACTAAAAAGTATCCCGATTGCAAAATAATTAGGTATGAAAGCCATCGAAGTTATTCGTGATAAGGGTATTGGCACTATTGGTGATGTTGCTCGTAAAGCATTCTCTGCGACCAAAGACAGACTCGCACAATAAATACGACGAAAACAACCATCAGAATGCAAGCATGCCAACAAAACTGCCCAGCACCGAAGTGATGCCACATATTGTCAGTAAAAAGCTGCAAATTAGAGGTTGAAAGAATCAGCTGGTGGGCCATCTCTGACAAAACAAGCTGCCGACGAGATAGAAAAAAAACCAAAAAAACAAAAACATAACCGCAAATCTAATAGCGGGAAGTGGTCTGGCTCGACGGTCGTTTTAGACAACAAAGAATATCAATAAAAATGTTTAAGCGTGTATCTGATCCATGATCCAGCATTTAACATGGACGCACCAGTCCTCAAAGATGAATCAGTCCTGACACACCTGACGGAAGAAGATATTTAGTGGCTTTTGTGACTGGTTTAAATAGCTGTTCTGTACTCTCTGTAAATTCCACATGAGAATCCTGGAGTTGTTGCAGCTGTTGTTTGATAGAATCACGGACTAGAAGATACTTCTTAATTGCATCAAGTCGTTGTCGAGCTAATTTTTCCGTAGCAGATTCCATAGTAAGCGCAGAATCACTCATTATTATTTTTACAACAACGCTGTAATTACGGATCTCTAAGTCAGCAGATATACAATGGTTTACTATATTACAGTAACGTAACGTATTTTTTCCAAATACAATGAATTATACTCAAAATTTAGACATTGCCCTGGTCACGTGGTTGCGCTAAAAATACGTATGCACTATTAATAACACGCAGGGTTTCCCACAACAAGATCATGTGGTTGATTGCGCTTTAACTTGCTGCTATTTACAAGGTAAAAATTGATTATTGTACACTCTGTAGAGAAATATACCTGTTACATTAAATATGAATACTTGATAAATAAATTATACAATCAAAATGCATCTTTGTGTTTAATGTCTGTCTGTCTGTTCAGTAAGCGTGTATGCTCATATAAATTATTTTGTCATATATTCTTAACTTAGACAGTGGCCGAAGTGATTAAAGCGTACAGACAAATTTTCTATTGACGAGTGGAAACTACTTCATGGGTTCGAATCCAAGAAACGAAAAACGCGATAGACATATAGACATATTATCGGCATCTGCAACAGATGCTATTAACATGGGGGGGAGGTACCCTCGATACAATGAAAAAAGACGAAATATCATTAAATGAGTAATTGTAAACTTCTGAAAATAAAACTAACCCATGTGCAACTTGCCTGGGCCCCTCCGAATGCAAAAAATGTATTGGTTCTAAAGCACATGGGGTTCACTTGGGGGTGGGGTGTGTGCGCTAGATTACAAATTAACAAACCAAAAACCCTTTTTCGCACTTAGCGATCCAACAATTGCAACGGAAAAAGAAAAATATAACAATCACCCAAGATTTAACTGATATCCAATGTCACTCAACCTGGTCACGGGCATTTCCTTTTGCTATTTTTTTTTTTTTTTAGTTCAGGTAAAAAAATTTGGTCCACCCCACCCCACCCCCCACCCCGAAGCCTCGGGTTGGCCTTTGGATAGTTTAATGAGTCAGCATTACATGGCTAAAACAGCATTTTTTGTTAGCCCACATTTTTCAAAACGGGGCCTTGATGTGGGGCTCCCCCAAAAATCGGCCGCCATTTTTTTTCCGGGTCTGCCCACCTACCACCCCCTTGCTGCTCACACACACACACACACACACACACACAGCCGCGCGCGCACACACACACAACACACACACACACACACACACACACAGCCGCCCTTCTAAATATAAGTTGTGTTATGGATAGTAATACTGTGAAAGTTTCAGTTTATTTGAAACACAATATTCACTGACAAATTATGTCCCAAATGAACTTTTACTCTAAAGTTATTCTTGCTCAAAGAAAGAACCTCTGTTGCTCCGAATAAAATGACCATAGCACCGTTTGGAAAGGGAGGTAACTAAAACGAATTTTTAAAAAATAATGGCTGAGGACAAGAATTTGTTCTCCAAAACACTATTTCATTTAGCACGATCTCTTGGAACTCTAAAACCTACACCATGGGAGAAGGTATAAATATGTATTACATTGCAATTATGCATACAACAAGCTTATATTACAATCTTTAATAGGTGCAGTATGGCCCCGCCTATTTTGGTCACTTGGTTTTTATACTTCGTTTCTCATATCGCATTGTCAGGTTGAAAGGCTGAACTTTTATACCCGCTTATGTTCTAAAAAACTGATTGAAATATTACTTGCATGCGTGCAGTGTCTTCGTTAAAATAAAAGATAAACATTTGTGTTTATCTGATGTTCTAAGGAGGGTCATATGCGCTGCTACGTAACGTGCAAGATAGGTTAAAAACAGGTTAAAAACATCACTGGTTTGGAGCTAAGTGATCCCCGCATTAACCCCTGCTCGGAAAACATCGATGGAATTGGCGTTGACTAGGTTGGATGGTATGGAGTTCCACAGGCAGATTCCTGATGGAAAGAAGAGGTCCATGTATCTGTTAATGTTAACATAGTGCAGTGAATAAAATGGACATAAATCTGACCAAGCTGCATGTGTGATAAAAACTGAAGAGTTCTTGATTGTCCAGTGTGTAGTTATATTTTGCCTGACAATATATTTATGATGCTCAAGATTTGATTGACTAACAGCAGAGTGTGGAAGAATTTTTATTGAACAAAAATTATCAATGAAAAAATGATCTGTATTTTGATGTGATTGCAACTTAGATTACTAAAGTGAAATAAAAGTTCAACCAGTTTACTAGTTTACTACCAGTTTACATATATACCATATACATATTTCATATTCTTGCATGTAAGAGCTTTTATAAGTTTTTTTATCAAGCACAATATTTAGTGACACTTAACATATTAGCTAATTTAATCATCCACATGGTCTTCCATACATCCACAGAAAGTATTTTGTAGGTTCTTGCTTTGTGGGAAGAATAATTAAATTCCTTGACAAGTGAGGTTAGAGATTGTTTAGATGAATCGAAATTTGATTTGTGATAACCTGTATTTTTCACAATGTAAAAGTGAACATTAAAAGAAAATTGCTCGGTTACTGGTAATTCCAACTTGGATGGATTAAAAGTGTGGTTTTGTCAGCATGCAATATGGCAGTTGTTTTGTTGGCTTCTAACAGCAATTTGACCAGTACTGTATATTAACTTGCCTGGTCATAAGATCAAGTGAACTTATGATATGGCCATGCATCCATCATGAACTGTGCATGACATGTCAGTTTATCAGCCACTGCTTGTCACCAGTATGGAATCCATATCAACAAAATCTCAAACAAGTTTGATAATGATCAATACCGGTGCATATTAATGAGGTGATCTTGCAGCTGATTGGTTAACTCCTTACCACTCTGGAGGCCATATACCATTAAGGTCTCTTATGATTTTGATAATGAGCAGGATCCACACATACTAACTAGATGATCTTACATCTGATTAAGTCAGTATGATAAGCCCCTGGAAGTCATAATTTTGATCAGACTTGATTGGTAGACTTGTTTTGCATGCATACAATCAGTTATGAGATCCATGTATGTTAACGAGGTGATCTTGCATTTTATTGGCTGACCTTGCAGGGCTGATAAAATCTATTTTTTACCCTTTTGTCCAGGACAAGTGGTTTCAGAAAATTCACTTGTCCCACCAACATTTTCACTTGTCCCAAATTTTTGACATGCATACATTTTATTCCATAAGAAAAAACAAAAGAAATACTGTACAACAGATTTATTTCTTTAAATAGTTTAACTTTGTGTTGTTAAGGTATTTTATTTACACTATTTCTTGCTCTGATATGGTTGCATATGTACTTCTATCAGGAAGAAATGTTGTTATTGTGGGTGTAACAACATTTTTCAGCACACAATAGGCTATACATGGCAGCCAGTATAACTGGTGGTTCAAGAACCAGAGAAAACCCCGGTAAGAACAATTTACCAAGAGGAAGCTACAGGCAAGCTTTCTTACATACCCACATTGGTAGAGCCCGAGACTCTACTAATATGGGTACATAACAAAGCTTGTTTGTAGCTTCCTGTTGGTGGACAGAGGTGATATGGTAGTGATTGATAAAGGCGAGTGGTTTATACCACTCGGCCCCCATTGGCCCAAGAACTGAAATGAATTCACTGGAATTTAGACTTTCCCTAACTTCTTTTCTCAAGACCTTATTAATTGACGGAACTAAGTCTCTTGCCCCAAGTCTGTTCTTATAATTAGCACCAGTTGTTCTTTACCTGGAGTGCACAAAGCACTTCCATATCAGACAATGGTTTTCCATATCAGGCTAGAGAGTAGGCTGTGTTAAGGAGAGCTCTCATTTCATTTTATTCTTTCATTCTAATTTAATTTTAAAATGGCCTTTCCTAGTAGAGTTTTAGCAGCTCCAATTTAGGGATTTTCTGCACATGCTGGCTAGTGTCATGCATATACTATGCTGCACAGGTGTTATGAGGTCCAAAACTGTCAGGAGGCATGAGTGATTAAATCCTGAATTTGTCAGTTCCATTGACAAATACACTGGCTGAATATCCAACCCATGCCAGTTTAGGATAATGTTTGCAACTGCTGCAAAATGTTGTTCCTTCAAAGTAGATGAATTCAAACCATGGATAATTATCAACCCAATGTGGCTGAAGTTTCTTTGTCTCTTAGCTGTGTCATATTTTAAATTTTTTGCTGCCAGTTTTTGGCTTGTGCTGGGATGGTGATGGCATTAATAAAGTTGTTGCCAAAAAAATTGCCAACCTCAATATTTTGTCGCCAATTTTCAATAAATGTCACTGTTTTCATATGTTACGTTTAGGCTCATACAATAACAACAAGAGAAAAGAGTGAAGTCAACAAGCTTTATATATAAAATAATTTATTTCCCTAGAAAACAATGTAAAAATTGGAAATAGGACTTACGGTTTGTGAATATAATCCAAAATTTAATCCTAAGAATGAAAAATACAAGTCCTATCACTAAATAGTTCTATTAGAATCCAGGTTCGAATCTTGACGACGTTCCAATATGGAAGGCGATGACGTCAGATGTGGTCCTTGTACAAATGGCAACAATTCCTCAATTGAATCACAGTTGATGTTTCCGAATAATTCCAGAATAAATTTCCACTGAATTTCTTTCTCTCAGAATTTTATAAAACAGTACACTCATTTGGTTTTCTAGAGAATAAATTATTAAATTCCAAAAACAAATGAACTTCAAAAACAATCTGGTTTCAACAATAGAAACCTGTCCAGACTTCAAGGTTTCAAAAATACAACTAACAGAAAAGTGTTCAGAAAGGGTATTAAATCCAACCAAATTATCATCCCATTCTTGCGAGATAGATCACATGTGGTCTCTTAACACTTGAACAATGCAATAGGAAAAATGTAATTTGTCACTTAGCAAGAACAGCCCTATCTAAGAACCAGACTCTCTCTCTGAAATAAATTTAAAAATAAAAGATTGTTTATTCAGGCTAGGCTGAAATGACCTTGGCAATAGCCAATCGTTTTCGTGTAGTGCTTACACTACCACGGACCAAGGTGAACTAAAAATAATGCTAATGTAACATCTTTTACATTTTAGATAAATAACATTACTGAAAGAAAATATCGAATCGTGTGAAAATAATCATTACAATAAAATGTAATGAAACAAAAATAAAATAAAAAAAGAACTTTAAAACTAACACACAAGCAATGTAATTATATATACATAACACTTCCCCCCATAAAGAAAAAGTTGTTGTTGTTGTGTGGCTTGACGCCATTTTTCAGCACACGATAGGCTATACATGGCGGCCAGTATTAATGGGGGAGGAAGAAACCGGGAAATCCCTGGAAAGAACCACCAACCCATGAGAAGCTACTGGCAAGCTTTCTCACATATCCACATAAACCGAATCCTAGACTCGAACCCACACAGGCAGAGGTGAGATGGCAGTGATCCGTAATGGAGAGCGCTTTAGACCACTCGGCCACTCGGGACCCCCCATAAAGAAAAAGAAACATTTATATAATAAAGCTTTCTTTTTACCATATGTAAATTATACATGTGGTAAACAAAATTACATAAGAAAATTTTTATGAATTATATAAAGTGTATATGAAATAATATTTCTATACCCAGGAAAGTGCATCTGCAATCATATTTTCTTTCCTTTAATGTGCCTGATGTTGAGATTATATTCTTGCAAAAACAAACTCCACCTTAATCATTGATTTTTATTTTTCATCTTGTCGATGAAAGTAAGGGGGTTGTGATCACTATACACAACAATTGGAGAAGGAGCTGAGCTAATGTAAACTTCAAAATGCTGTAATGCCAATATTAAAGTCAAACATTCCTTCTTCATTGTTGAGTAATTTCTTTGGTGCTTATTTAATTTCTTAGAGAAATAGCACACTGGGTGATCAACACCATTTCTATCTTCTTGAATCAATACTGCTCCAACCCCAACATCACTTGCATCCACAGATAATTTAAAAGACTGATTGAAATTTCGAGCTGTTAGAACCGGTGCACTTTTGAGTATGTCTTTTAATCTATCAAAAGCTTCCTGACATTTTTCAGTCCAAAGAAACTTGTTTTTCTTGCTTAACAAATTTGTCAGAGGTACAGCAATATTAGAAAAATTGGAACAAAACTTTCAATAGTATCTGGCCATCCCCAAAAATCGCATTAGTTGCTTTTTACTGACAGGCACAGGAAAATCAGAGATAGCTTTGACTTTAGCATGTATAGGTTTAACTTGTCCATGTCCCACAATATGTCCTGGAAAAGTTACACAAGCATGGCAGAACTCACTTTCAGATAAATTGATTGTCAAATTTGCATCAGTGAGTCTTTCAAAGAATTTCCGAATCATGGCTAGATGTCCTTTCCAGGTGTCGTTGTAGATGATGACATCATTGATGTAAGCATCACAATTATCTAGACCAGAGGTAATCATATTCATCTAGCATTGAAACGTACTTGGGGAACCCTTCATCACAAAAAGGGTATTACTTTATACTGATAGAGTCCATCTGGAGTCACAAATGCCGAAATTTCTTTCGCTCTTTCCATTAGTGGAATTTGCCAAAATCCTTTCAGAAGGTCAAGTTTGGTGACATGCTTGCCATTTCCAATTTTATCAATACAGTCATCCTCAGTTGGTGGGACAGGTACAGCTAAATTAATTGCATAATTTACTTGGCAATCTCTTTCAATATACTAGTACTCCATTAATTTATTTAGATCAGAGTACTATTATTATAATTTAACTCATTCATTTTCTTCTTTACTTTATAAGGGCCGTAAAATCTAATTTAAAGAAAATTTTGAAGAATGAGCAAGAGAGAATGAACTCTATCACAGGACTCAGAAATTCTCTGAAGTAAAGTCTTGTGAAACCATAGTTTCACTTTTGACTTGAATTGCGGAGTGCCAAATTCAAGCATAACAAGCTGGAAAAGTCCAGACATGAAATTTGACCTTTGACCAGATTGGACAGATTTGGGAAGGCCAAATTGAGTAAAAAACTTTATCAAAGCTTTTACTGTAGTATTCCTCAAAGGAATCGCCTCTAGGAATCTTGTTGACACACACATAATGGTCAACAAATATTGGTTGCCTGACTTGGTTTTAGGTAAGGGACCAACACAGTCTACCATAATTCAGCTAAATGGTTCGTCAAATGCAGGAATAGGTTGTAGATGAGCCTTAGGTGTCTTCTGATTGTGCTTTTTCTGCCATTTGACTATGACAAGATCTACAAAATTTACAAACATCACTTTTGATTTTTGGCAAATAAAAGTGAGTCAAGATCTTGTGATAAGTTTTTTTAATCCCTAAATGACCAGTCAGAGGAGTTTCATGGTCCAAACTAATTATTTCCTGTCTGTAAGATTTTGGAACTACAATCTGATAGTTCACTGACCATTCGTCATTAGCAGGTACCTCGGGAGATCTCCATTTTCTAATAAGAATTCCATTTTTAATGAAATAACAGACAGGTACTTAATTGGCTTCAGTTTCACTAATGGCCTTCAGAAACAAACAGGAAATCTCAGGATCTTTTTCCTGTTCGGCGACAAGTGATTGTCATTTATTACCCTGATTAGATAAAAGAGAATGAGTATTTAAAAGAGGATCACTGTGATGAGTACCTTTTGATTGATCCAAATTAAAAGTGAAAGTGACCTCATCAGAAGCCTGACCAATACATGTGTCAGCTAAAGGAATATTTTCCTTATCAAAATCATTCTCACGAGCTTTCTTTGACATAGCTCTGTAACTGCACAAGCTGGGTATAACTCAGGGTATTCTTTTTCAATAGGATCAACTTTCTGATCCAAAGAAGGCTTGTCAGCTACAAGTGGATTAACCACAACCTTGTCTCCAGATAGGTCGTTGCCTAGCAACAAATGAATGCCCTCAACAGGTAGATTAGACACTATTCTGACTGTCACAGGTCCTGAAACTAAGTCTGATGACAAATTTACAGAATGGAGAGGAACATTAACAAAGCCACACTCTACTCCCTGAATGAGAACACTCTCATTAGAACAGGACTTCTCAGAAAAATGCCAAGTACCTGATAATAAAAGAGTCTGAGAAGCTCCTGTATCCCTTAAAATTTTAATAGGGATAGGATTGGCCGAATCACCCAAGAGTGATATAGAACCTTTCGACATGAATGGTTCATAATTCTCCACAATAAAATCAGACTGGGGTTTATTAAACCCAACAAAGTATTACTTTCAATACATGACCATGACCTTGACCTCTTAGAAATAAGAGCATTTGGGATAGGTCTATCTTGATTCAGTTTCCTATATTTCAGTTTGAAGCAATCAGAAATGATGTGTCCTTTTCTCTTGCAATAGGTACACGTAGGAATAGACAAGGATTTTGAATCAAGTTTACCAGAAGTTTGATTTTTAGAAGTTGTACCAGATTGAGTTTTAGGAGGAGTTGTATTGGGCTGAAATACATTTTTACCAGTAGACTGCTGAATGAAAGATTTGCTTACAACAGGAACTTTATGAGTTAAGGAGTACTTATCAGCAGCAAGAGCAGCATTTTCCAAGGTTTCAATCTCGTGCTCGTCAAGATGATTCTTAATGTCACTAGGGACACAGTTCTTAAACTCTTCAAGTAACACAAGTTGTTTGATATTTTCATAATCATGTTCAGCTTTCTGGGCTAAGCACCATCTCTCAAATAACTGTTCTTTTTCTCTTGCAAATTCAACATGAGTCTGTACAGCTTCTTTCTTATAGTTTCTGAATTTTTGCCAATAAGCCTCAGGGACTAATACATAACCCCTTAAGATGCATTCCTTAATCAAATCATAGTCAGAACTCTGTTGTACTGACAGGGATGCATAGATATTTTGGGCATTGCCAAAAAGTACACATTGCAATAATTGAGTCCAATGCTCCCTTGGCCATTTCAAATTTTCAGCAACTTTTTCAAAAAAAATAAAATATTTGTCTACTTCCTTTTCGCTAAAAGGGGTAACTAACCTAATATTTTTTGTAATGTCAAAACTTGAATTTGTATGTGAAGTGGAAATGTGCATTTCACTTGCCAGTTCAAATTCTTTCATTTTAATTTGAAATTCTTTTTCATCCTTCTCCTTTTGCATTGGTACGTGTATTTGTTCTTTTTGAAACTCCAGTTGTATTTGTTCTTTCTGTAACTCCATTTGCATTTGTTTATCTTTCTCCCTCTCCTTTCTCTCTCTCTCTCCTTCTTTTCTAATTGTAATTTCATTTATCTTTCTCCCTCTCCTGTCTCCCTCTCTCTCCTCTTTCTCAAATTGTAATTGTTTATCTTTCTCCCTCTTCTGTCTGTCTCTCTCTCCTCTTTTTCAAATTGCAACTGCATTTGTTCTTTCTCTTTCTGAAGCTTGAGCTTCCTTAACTCCAATTCCATGTTGTATTTCATTTTTAATTCCATTACTTTTATGTCAGAGTCTGATGCCAACTTACTGACCGAAGCCAAAACACTTTTATCAAAAACATTCTTCTCTACCAAATATTGAATCAAAATATTTTTAATTTCTTGTTTCGTTAAGGAAGATTTTGCTTCAGAAAAAGATCATACTTTCTGGCAAGTTCAAGCAGCTCATCTTTTCTCAGACTAGCCAACTGCTCCTGAGTTGGACTAGAAAGAAAAGTTTACACTTTTGATGACATTGTGAATGAAAGCCTGTTGTTTTCACTAAAGATTTCAAACAAAAAAGATAGTACTTGGGATTTAAAACTAGGGGAATTTAAATTTCAGAAAACAAATTTCTGAAATATTTAACCAAAATTCATACATCCCAAGGATGAGCAACCCCAATTCTCTCCTGTTATATGTAGGTTCATACAATAATAACAAGAGAAAAGAGTGAAGTCAACAAGCTTTATATATTTTAACAAAATAATTTATTGCCCTAGAAAACAGTGTAAAAATTGGAAATAGGACTTACGGTTTGTGAATATAATCCAAAATTTAATCCTAAGAATGAAAAATACAAGTCCTATCACTTAATAGTTCTATTAGAATCCAGGTTTGAATCTCGATGACGTTCCAATATGGAAGGCGATGATGTCAGATGTGGTCCTTGTACAAATGGCAACAATTCCTCAATTGAATCACAGTTGATGTTTCCAAATAATTCCAGAATAAATTTCCACTGAATTTCTTTCTCCCAGAATTTTATAAAACAGTACACTCATTTGGTTTTCTAGAGAATAAATTATTAAATTCCAAAAATAAATGAACTTCAAAAACAATCTGGTTTCAACAATAGAAACCTGTCCAGACTTCAAGGTTTCAAAAATACAACTAACTGAAAAGCGCTCAGAAAGGGTATTAAATCCAACCAAATTATCATCCCGTTCTCGCGAGATAGATCACATGTGGTCTCTTAACACTTGAACAGTGCAATAGGAAAAATGTAATTTGTCACTTAGCAAGAACAGCCCTATCTAAAAACCAGACTCTCTCTCTGAAATAAATTTAAAAATAAAAGATTGTTTATTCAGACTAGGCTGAAATGACCTTGGCAATAGCCAATCATTTTCGCATAGTGCTTACACTACCACGGACCAAGGTGAACTAAAAATAATGCTAATGTAACATCTTTTACGTTTTAGATAAATAACATTACTGAAAGAAAATATCGAATCGTGTGAAAATAATCATTACAATAAAATGTAATGAAACAAAAATAAAATAAAAAAGAATTTTAAAACTAACACACAAGCAATTTAATTACATATACATAACACATAATACAGTACTACCCATTTATTTTGATATCCCAGTTACCAAGGTAATATTGTCGACATAAGTGGATGTAGAGGTAAATGGGAGAGGACTACAAAAATCAAATTTAGCATACAAGTGAAATTTTTAAGAGGTGACCTGATGTCAGTGTGTAGGATTTACACTGAGAGAAAATAAACAATTGAAATTTTGATTAATTGAAGACAAAGCTAATCTGAAATACACATGTATCTTGAATACTGACAGTTGTATAGAAGAATCCATAATGCATAAAGTACTGTACATATATATGAAAAATCCATAAATTTGAGTATCGATTACATGTTGGAAAATTTATGTATCATCCACATCACGTCAGAAAGCACAAATAACTCATATGTAAAAGAGACTAAAATGAGCAAAAACATTTTAGTCCTTGTTTGATCTATCCCACAGTCAACAAACATGTGTCACTAAACAATTCAATGAGATATTCATGGTTGCCAGTAGCACATGGCTTTATAGTTGTTTACCTGCCACATGTACATGGCCTAGATTTTTGTTAGCTGCAGACAGCTGACATGTTGCCGAGGCTACCAAGGGGATTAGGCTGTTAATAGGGAAATGAAAACGTGTGAACAGAATAAAAAGTTGAACAAATATCTTTGCGACCAAATATATATATTTCCAAAGATTCTAAATTTAATTTGCGTTTTATGCCACCTGTGCTAGAAATTGTAAACCAAAACATTTTTCCTGCCAAATAGAAACTATCACAGCACAATAAAAGTTCGAATCACTTTGAAAAATGCAACAATTGATCAGCTTCCATTGCTTTTATTTATGTTTGGTGCTGACTTCCTTTGATGAAGGGTGCTTTGTTTTTTATTGAAGATTGTAGTCGGCTTGCCTTGATGAAGGGTACATGTGCAATTGAAGGCACCGCTAAATGCAAACTTTTGAAGACCAAACAAATGCTGGTTTGTTATTGCGGCAGTTACATCAAATAATTGTAGTAAAGCATTGATTGAGACCGATTTTTTTTTTCAATTGCTTAGTATTTCTACAAAACAATCAGTGCTTCAAAGGTAATCAATTTTCTTTAAAGTTTCAGCAAAACTATTTTTGGGTACAGTAAAAAGAAAAACAATCAAAAAAAACCTCACTTGGCTGATTGCAGCCATTTCTGTTCCTGTCTTCAGAGGTTAATCGATTGTAGCTAATCCAGCTGCATGACTATCTGAGTGTATCAGAGCTTACAGTACCCAGGCCAGGTGTCTGCATAATTGGATTATGATGTAAAAACGCCCTATTACGTCATGTTTGTCAATATGAACAAATGATTTGTTTATGTAACAATAGATAGCTCTCAGTGAATTTTAGATCCAAGTTTGCAGCTTCCGAATTTTATATCCAAGTTTGCAACTTCCGAATTTTATATCCAAGTTTGCAGCTTCCTTTCATGGTGCCTATGAATTTCTTTACCTCAAACCCAAGATTGTATATACAGGTTTAAACAGCCAAAAAAGTTTGTGGCAAAAAGGTCACAAGTTGGTACATTTTGTCACCAATAAGTAAAAAGAAATCGCAATTTGTGACATTGACGAAGCCCAGCGCCATCCCTGCTTATGTCTCTTTACAGAAATAGTTACCTTAGACTAAGTGGCAGCCTTACGTTTTATCCCTGTACTTCAGTATGAATTTTCCTTCTCTGAATCTTCCTTTTGATCACCTGTGTGAAAATATTCAGTAAGCATATTTTATCAAAAATAGACAATATCACCTCATTTGACAACTGCTTCTACTAATGTGATTACATTATACAATACAGACACTGAATTAACATAATTGCTTCATATGTAATATTGTACATTGAAGTTGATCCTCCATATAGTCATTTTAAAAAACATTAAAGACTTATTATTGTTATTTAATCCATTCATAAAGGAAATTGGCGCTTATGTTGATATAATGCCTTTCAATAATTTCATTACATTTACTTGATTGATTGAAATCAAAGGGTAATCTGCTTCCAAATATTTGGGTTGAGTAGCCAGTAATTTGGTCACTTAATCCAATATGCAGTCAAGCAGTAATAGAACTCGTGAACATGCAACAGTTGTAAAAGGCTACTTATCATAGTGCAGCAGTTAAAACTGTCAAAACTTTAGGAAAAGTCAGCTGGGTACCCATCTATCCTAATGATCAGTTACCAGGTTACCCAATCAAAGGGAAATTATACTAAATGTTAACCTGAACTGCTCTGTTGTAAGTTATCATATTTTTGGTACACAAAACTGCATCTTTTTCTTGTCAGATCCTCTAATTTTTCTCACATAAAATATTCTGCTGTGAAGATTTGTGTTTGCCAATGTGATTGAAAATATTTCTCTTTTAGTTTTATAGCAAAGAATAATAATAATATATGTTACATGCCATAATTACAGAAAACAGTATGAAAAACATACATTTATTTTTGCCACTTGCCTGGATCTGCAGTTAGCTAAAATTCTTGTCACAAATTGGCTAAATCTGTGAGATTAGTATGAGATTACAGGCACAAAACAAAATGATTTAACTAGTCTACATGTTAAACTTTCACTGAAAGGTCACAAAGTCAAGTCCACAAATTCTGAATGCTGTATTAAATCACTTGAATTTCTCTTTCAAAATTTTTAGAGCAGTATTGACTTTTGTCCTTTTCCTGATGCAGCATGTTCTTCAGTTTAACAAAATCCTTCTCTAACATTTTTTGGTTATGTAACATCCACGAGTCACATCGATAAAGCCCATTTAACTTAATATTTCACACCAGGTTTTTTTTTCAGTATAGACTGGTCTGCTACTTAAGTGTGTGTCTAACTATAATGAGTCTGTAACACATGGTTTCAAATTCAAGAAACCCATCTGTTTTCTTGGAAACGTGTCATGTACAGCTACCTTAAATAGAAAATAAGGAAACTTTCGACATACATAGCCAAATGGTTGCACATGTCGAAAATATAAGATCACTTGATGAAGGTCTATGATGGATAAATGCACAGCAGCCAATAGTCACATGACATAAGACTCAAGTTGTGCTCATTATTCTGTGTCTCACTCGCTCCTGATGTCACCAGATATAATCTTTGATATGAACTTTGAAACATGTTGTTTTGTTGCTTTTTCTTAACATGAACTAAATGGGTACCCTATGACTAATTTTATTACCTGGGTAATTATGAACAGGTGGGTACCCATTAACAGCTTTAATAACGTATGTGATTGAATGAATGAAGAGCAGTAAGATTCATACATTCACAATTTCCAGAGGGCATGAATGGCCAGATAAAGGTTGAGAAAGTGATTAAAGTGTAAAAATTTGCACTTGCCTCACTTGTTTTAAAATAGCACAAAAATCACTTGCCCTGGACTAAGGCTTTGGTAAATTTTGCTTCTCCAACTTCAAAAACAAATAGCCCAGGATGTCAGCCCATGGGATTCAATTAGCCCTGCCTTATTCCCATTCTTGAAGACATATGTTGGATTTCTTGGGTTTATTATCATTAGGATCTTAACGGTTTTGATCATGGCAATGAGTCTCTGTACATATTGATTAAGGCTTTATCTTTAGAAGTAATATTTTTATTGGGAAATTGTTGACATTTTACCTACATCTAATATTCCAGGTGATGAAACTTTTGAGCCTGCTTCCAGCAGAAAGCCCACAGGGTACACTTACCTTGGATCAGAGAGGTCAGGATGCTGTTGTTGCAGTAGGGATGTACTTCCTGAAGTCCGATCTACAGGTAACATTCATTATATGGTTTACAGTAATGGATTTACAGTTTTAAATTCACCAATAAAATGGATCAAGGCAACAATTGGTTAAAATCAGTTTCTCATACTTTGTTCCCATTTGTCACTTTCTAGCTATGACATGAACAGTTGGAGCAGAGTTTGAAGGTCTGCTATTAATTAGATTTTTATAAAGTATAGCGTTCAGGTACAGTAAGACTTATTCTGCTTTGGATGTTAAGGCAAGAATGAATAATTCATAGGTAAACAAAGTTATACCCCTTTACTTGACCTATGTTTCAATTACCATTTTTTGAAAATACTTCGTCAGCTTAATGGAAACTTCCATTCTAGAAGTTTCTGAGGTCAGAATCAAGACTGCATCTTGAACTCAGTTTCAAGTGAACATGTTTACCGTTAATAATCATCTGAATATTGAATCCACAATTACAGAGAAAATTTAGTTATGTATTCTGTTGTTTACAAATAAATGTTGGTCAGGTACACCATGAACTTAATTTTGGACACAGTCAAGTACAAAATACAGATGTGCATAACATATTATTGCTAAGAAAAGCCAATAGACAATACAGTTTAAATATACATACAATGTATTTATATCATTAATATTAATGAAATCAGAAGCCACTAGTGAAAAAGATGAAGCCAAGGCATTGATCACTTTTCTTATACTTTGCATTGACTTATATATGGATGAAAGATGGGAAAATTACAGAATTTGTGAATCTGGCTTATACTCTGCATTGACTTATAGGCCAGCAAATATGGTACTTGAATCATTTTCATCAGAATAATGAACAGATTGATTTTCTTCAAAAGAGGGTGCTTCTTTAGTACATGGAAGAAAAATAATGCAATGTTGTGATTACATGTTTAAATTTCATAATGTGAGTAGATTATGAATGATAATTTATTTTGTTGTAGACCATGCAGAACACACACACACACATATGGAAATGAAAACTAAATTTAATTTTGTTGCGATAAGACTCTCCAAAATGAACGTTCATATCTATATCATTTATCGAGAGTTTAACTCACAGATGGGGGTCTCATACCAGCACACATATTTCTATGTTAGTTGTTCGCACACCCTTATATTCTAGTATTTAAGGGATAGTATTCCCATTTTAGTCTAATCTTATTACATGTACCTTGCCCATGTGATCCAGTCCCATTCCAGATGAGGAAATAGGATACCCATTGCTGAATCCCATGTGTCTCAGAGCAGGATTGGATTAATGTCTTCAGAGATGCATAAGGCTCATGGTGCCCTTCCCAAAGGGGAGGTCTGTATCAACCCCAGAGTCCTTTGGGTCTTGGAGCAGGATTGGATTAGTCTTTTCAGAGATGCATCAGTCCCCTGAGTCCTCTTCAAAGGTAAGAATTAAGTGGGATGAGTCTCCCCCTCATCCCCTACCTGACCCATAAGGGAAGAGAAGCACCCTCTGTATTCTTACAGGGCTGAAAATGAGTCCCACCACCACCACCCCACCAGGCTGTGAGTGAGTTCTGCTACCACAACCCAACCATGAGGCAGTCTCAGACACCAAAACCATCAGACTGTTGATTGCCTGGTCACAGGTCATTGTTTGGTGAATGGTAACTGGTCGATGAGTACTAGTCATCATTCATCAGTATTGGGATAGGGATCAAATTGAAACTCCACCTCAAGCCACACTACTGCTAAATCCCACTAGAAACTGGGAGCTGGGGTTTGGGCACTAGACTGGGGAAGGGCTTTAGATCAGCATGCCCCCCTTTCATTTTATTTCACTCAGTCCCCTACAGGATGTGGGATCATCCAATGTAGGGAAGTGATTGGTCCTTCCCTTTTGTGTAGTGGTTGACTTCAGGCCCATTGCCTTAAACTAAAAGTCAGTGTCACAGTCCACAGACCTATGTCACCTTCCTTCAAAATTACAAGGAGGGAGGGTACAGGCCCTCATCTTCCAAATGACCCAGGGATGTTGAAAGGCCCCTAGCCTTCCTGCCACCAGGGACAGCACCTTGCTGTATGTTGCAGAGTGAGGTTCCACTAACCCCAGATCTTCAATGAAGCAGAGTGACACTAGGACAAAATTCCCTGCCTTCCAGGAGCGAGAGCAGGATGAAGACATGCTGTCAGTCCTCATGGACTCTCATGTGTTTCATGCAGAACAGGCTGAGGTGGCCCTCTATCACAACTATCATCTCAGGTGGTGAAGGAGGAAGAGACATGGTCTTGCAACAAGGCAGCTAATAAAACTTATCGTCTTCTACCCCCAGATTTGTGTCCTACCTTCAGACTCTTGAGGATACAAAAATTCTCTCCAGCTTTAAGACACTCTCCAGGGCAGTCTCCCTTCACAGATCTCCTCTTGTTTCTCCACTCGGCCATGATAAATGAACCTGCTCAAAGGTGTTATGAAGCCTGGGAATTTGCTAGGCAGCAAGTGGGGTGGTCTGTTTTCCCTACATATGTTGAGACCTCAGGTTTCTGTGCAAGCAATAGGGCTCACACTCCTACCTGGGCACTTGAACCTCCCACTTTGTATGTGAGAATTACAAATGGGTATTTCATTGGGGACCTGTGCTTTCTTTCCAGTCAAGACATTTAAGGCCTTAGAGTTAAAGGCCAGGTCACTGGTCAACGTAGCCTCATATGTTGATCTTTTTTTGGCCACCTCCTTCAGCCTACTGAAGGAGGATTTTAAGTTTCTGCCGCCAGTACTTGCTGGAGGCAGTGGCCAAAACACCTCAACATGCCTTGTCCGTGTCCTTGCATTATCTACCAAGCTTCTAAACCTTTGCAGGGATGTTGCTTTGGATATTTCCAAGGTCTTTCCGGAGCATAGTAAAAACCTTATGTGGATTGCTCTCCTGGAGGAAGAGGCCCTCTTTGAAGGTCTTCTTCCCTCCATGACTTCCCAGTATCTGAGGGATCAGCAACACTGGTCCCTTTCATGCACCCAAAAAGCAGGATCACCCTGACCACTCCAGGAGCCTTCATTGAAGCCTTTCAAATCCATGCAGCCCCAGTTCTAACAGCAACCCAATTCAGATCTCCCGCTCAGTAGTTGTGCTCAGGCAGGGGTCACTGGGGAGGCTAAAGGAGAAACTTTGCATACTCTTCTACCTTTCCTGAAAAGGGAAGAGGGGGCAGCTGTAGGGGCTCACACCATCTACTATGTTGTGTCCTCACTGTGCACTTTTACTGTTCAGCCAAACCTCAGCACATGGAGCTTTTACTAGAGTCTTTGGGAGTAAATATGGTCTACATAATTCACTGGAGCCTCCTATTCCTCCAGTATTTGACAGTTGTTTGGTCTTCACTGGCTGGTTAAAGTCCCTCAGACACAATCTGTCTCACTGTTGGTCTATAGTGACTTGTCTGGGCCATTTACAGGGTCTAGAGAAATCAGAGCTGGTTCCATTTCAAGATTTTGTCAACATTGGGATGAATTTCCTCCTTGAACAAAGGATTTACACCATATGAAGAGTTCTACAAGTGCATTGTGTAAGTTTCCTTCATTAGCATTTTTCAGATGAGTTAATATGGTATAAGGTGGTGTTATCAGTATATAAATCAGTCTCAGTGTTTTCTGCATGCAAATTTTGATGATTTACAATGATAATAAATAGTAGTCACCATAAAATAGATCATTGAGGTACTCCACAAGTCACAAGTTTTTCATCTGATGTGACATTGTGGATGCAACTTTTTATTTTGTTGCTTTCAAATATAACATAAACCAATTTAAAGAATTGTTTACTGAGCTTGGAAAGTTTTAATTTTTCAAGTAAAATATTGTGATCAGTTAAATCTAAAGCTTTCCTAAAATCAACCAAAACAATTCACTAGATCTCCATTATCTAACGGTTTGAGTCATTTTCATAGCAAGAGCAGTTTGACATGAATGATTTAGTTGAAAGCCTAATTGTCTATTATAGAACAGATTGTGTTCATCAAGAAAATTCATTAGGGAGTATTCTTTTTATAAAAAAAATATTTTTATATGACAGGGAGGGTTGAGTTGAGTCTAAACTTGTTTATTCCATCACAAGGACCAGATTTATGAAGAAGTTTCACTTTCACCTCCTTCCCTTTATCAGAAAATTTATTTTATGCTAAGATTACATATATATGTTATGCTTCTGAAGTGAAAGGTGCTACTGTCTTTAATAATCTTGGTCGAATAAAGTCTGTATCTGTGAATTTTGTTATTTCTAAAGTTTTCAGATATTGTAGTATTTTGTTGTCAGTTATGGAGGACATTTCATGGAAAATACTGTCAGTAAAGCTGTCAGAATTTTAGAAAATTTCTACTGGGTACCCTTAGATCCTAATGATCAGTTACCGGGGTACCTGATCAAAGGGAAATTGTATTTAATGTTTGCAAGCTGATGTTAAGTCTACATTTTTTACTGTTCACAGTATCCTATAAATATCACTACCTGATGCCATCTGGTACAAAGGCCAAGAATTCATCATCATTGCCAGAGAATGTTTTGAAATTCTCTATCGTCCAGTAAATTTCATATTCACGTTATCATATTTATCATCTGACGCCCTTTCCTTGGCCTCACTGTCATATGCAGATGCTTATTTAGAGACTCAGCTTGAGATTTGTAAGCAATACTTTAATTCTACAATTTGTAAAATCTGTTCAGGGTTGCAAATGAACACTTGTCAGTTGTGCAGCAAGATCAAATAACCACCCTCTCTTACTTGCCACTACCACTCTTGAGGCTCAATCAAGGAGTTGTCACTTGGGGAAACAAGCTGTGAGGTTATGGTCAATTATTTACTGGAGGAGGCAGACCTCTGCTTGGCACTGAAAATGTACATGTATTTGCAGCTCAATCAAAAGGATTGTCAACTTGAAAACAAAGTGAGTGCTGCCTTAACAAGCACTGACAGAAAACTTGTATATGGTAAATGGGTACCCTATGGCTTTATTTATTACCCGGGTTATTATCAGTCGGCAGTACCCAAGAACTCGGATACCTGTTGGCATCTTCAACTGTCAGAAACTTTTTTCTTTACAAATGACTCTGGGAGTAATTGGTTCTTTAATATTATCAGCAACATTAACAAAAAAGTTATTGAAATCATTGGCAATATATTTTTTTTTATTGATGCTTTCACAACAATTATTACAATATCATTTGTGAGAATGGTTTTTAGCAGCTCCTAGTTCTTTAAATATTTTCCAAATGTTTCCTGTTTTTTGTTTCAATTCCTCAATAAGTTGTTAGTAATGAGACTTTTTTTAATTCTTATGAGCCTCACAACTTTATTTTTCCCTTTGTTATATTAGTCATTATTTCCCAGTGCTTTAAACTGATCACATGTTTTAATTGCTTGTATGATTTCTGGTGTAATCCAGTTTAGTGGAATAACATATTTAACTTGGTGTTTTTTTCAGTGGAATATGTATGCCCATAGTATCTATAAATCAACATTGTCAAGCATTTGTATAATATCCTATGGAATATAACTTTAATTCCTCTTAGAACTCCTTTTCATGAAAATGTTTCAAAGATCTATATAAAATTGTATGGTGAGATGATTTAGGAATGAAAGCATTAGTATTGTATGTTAGAAGTGTGAGATAATGGTCACTCAGTCCCATAGACAGGACATCAATAAAATGCACATTACATGAGGGATTGGAATAAATATGCTGAACAAGAGTTTGACTGTTTTTAGGGACAACCCTAGTTGACTCATTTGCCTGCTGTACCACTCCAAAAGAAGTCATGTAATTAAGTCAGTAATTGGTAATTTGTGGATTTAGTAAGTCCCTGTAATATTAATGTTACCAAAGAAGAATAATTCCTTTCTTCATTTAGAACTACTTCAATTTGATCTTTTAATTCCATTTTACAGTAGAATTTGGATTCCTATAGAGGTAACCAACAAGAAAATATTTGCTATTCTTATGTAAAACTTCTAACCATAAGCTTATGAAATCTTTAACTTCCAAATCTTTCCCACACTTGCATATAATACAGTCATGTACACAGACCACCAAACCTCCAGATCTGTAAGTTGTATCTTTTCTAAAATATTTAAAGTCTTCATTGAGATAAACCTGTGTTACAAGTCTATGCTTTTAAACTAAGTAACAGAAAAGAGTGAAAGACAAGAAATTTTGTAAAATTTAATAAATAGTTTATTTCCCTAGAATACAAAGAAAAATTTTTAAAAAAGAACATACAGTTTTGCAAATTAAAACCCAGAATAATCCAAGAATTACAGACACAAGTCCTAATAATTTAAAGTCCTGGATAAAACTAAGTACAGGTCCAGAATAAATCCAAAACTGATGGAGGTGATGTGTCTGTTATAGCTCCTGGTGTGTTGATTTGCCAACAGTCTTTTGTTGAATCACATAAATATAATTCTAGGTTTGAATACACTAAATTCCAGTGAATGTCTCTATCCAAGAATTTTATCAGAATACTTTTGTATTTCCAGAGGAAAGAATCACTTGAATTCAGTAATTTGAAGAGAACGATTCTAGCCCAAAATAAAATACTGGAAATTCCAAAGCCAAGACCCAAATAAACATATTTACTTCTTCAATTAATAATACTGCTTTTACACATACAGAATAATTTAGCTATGTATTAGTTGTTTACAATGAATAAAATAAAAAAAGTCAATTTGGGTCAAGCAGAAATAAAGTCAGTTTTGGACAAGGTCAAATCCAACATACAATGTTACATTACAATAGCATCTAAAAAATAAATAAAATAAAACTAACAAACAAAGCAGATTAAATATACATAACACCTGTTTGATCAGTCCCAAGTTTGCTTTCACTCAGGCAAAAGCATTTAGCTATTATTTTCTTTAGATAGTAACATGAGTTTCATTGGATCAAGTTTGTATGCTGTTCTGATTGTCCCACTGTAGATGACCAATATACATACCTTTACCTCTTAATTATAGATGACCAATATACATACCTTTACCTCTTAATTCTAGATGACCAATATACATACCTTTACCTCTTAATTCTAGATGACCAATATACATACCTTTACCTCTTAATTCTAGATGACCAATATACATACCTTTGCCTCTTAATTCTAGATGACCAATATACATACCTTTACCTCTTAATTCTAGGTGCAACACACTACAAGTATTTTGGATCAGCAAGGGAGGTACAATATGAATTGGGTATACAAAGGTCAAGTAAATCAGCGTCCTTTAGCAGAGTACTATTTATATATATATATATTTTTAGTACAGTTATTGGTTACTGCATTTGTATGGGAAAATATGAACGAGTTTTTCGGATGGAAATACCGCATGACCTTGGGAGTGCAGTATATCCATCCAACGAAGTGAGTTCATATTTTCCCATACAAATGCAGTAACCTTTTTATTATATGCTCATTTTCTTATACTACCTAAGGCTTAATTATATAAACAAAAATACACTACAAGAAACAAAGTAACTGAATGTATGCCGTGTTCCAAACTAAATACACAAGCATAGATTCATCATTACACAACAACATTATTAATGCACATGTAACTCCGCCCAGATAAATTTGAACTTGGTTGCACACTAGACATAAGTTTCGAAAGAAAATGGCATTTTGGGTCTACTTTAAAATTGAAATTTGGAGTCATATTGTGAATGAATGCGCATTACAACAACTTTTCCATTTGATCTGGAATGAATAGATTTTGGTATTTTTGTCGATTCTACGAAATATCATGATTATGGACTGGATTTATCTGTGACAGTTCTACATGAAGTACATCGGATTTCAGCAGTGTGTTGACATCTGCAAGTGTGTTTCTGTTCTGTTACTGAATGTTTGAATCATAATGTGGGAAAAATATGAAGTCTTTCAATTGCAATTATCAAAAAGACGCTATGGAATGTAATGTTTATTTCATTTTGAGTGCAGTAAGGAGGATGTAATTGCACTTGGAATGTATTTGAAATCACATTACAATTTTGAAAAGTGTAATCGAGCTTGAGAACCCATGATATGGCTCATGAAATTCGGATTTGCAGAACTAAGAAAGTACATTTTGAGGAAATTTGGGATGTAAAACTGTAAGTATATTTTTTTGCCATTCTTATTACCAGCTAAAGAAGACAGTTTATGCCTTGTCACTTGCATGTTATTTGTAGGGACCCTTTCTGGCATCTTGTGCTAGCCTAAATCTGAAACATTGTATCAAAAAAGTTAACGCGGAATGTGGCAAAGCAGCTGGTATGTGGCAGTTCACGAAACATCTGCTTTAATTCATTCAGAAACAAATTTAATGAACCAAAATGTAAAGGGTCTACTACATGAGTGTACATGATTTGTTTACAAAGTAGTTCCTAATACACTATTGGGCACATGTGTCATGTATGTGAGTTCATTATGAAGTGCATGTGAGTGCAATATCGTAAAATATTGCACAGTTCTGACAATGTAAAGTTAACAGAGAAAAAAATGAGCATATAATAATCATTACTATTTACATTAACAATTGTAGATCTGTCATATGCACAGCTCTTGCAGTTAGAATCAAACAATGTCTCATTTGCATGAGGGTTTCTGACAGCCGTTAGACATACACATTTATTCATCATCGCATTGCAATTTTCACATGTTGAGCAGGACTGAATATTTGTTGAATGTGGTAATGGATATGGCTTCGTGACCATAAACCTAATTATGTTTGTGGGACATGGATTGCTTGTGGCTC
This sequence comes from Megalonaias nervosa, assembly GCA_016617855.1. Taxonomy (NCBI): domain Eukaryota; kingdom Metazoa; phylum Mollusca; class Bivalvia; order Unionida; family Unionidae; genus Megalonaias; species Megalonaias nervosa. The sequence continues at coordinate 16,757 of JAECUM010012593.1, read as the reverse complement.
AGGAAATCCAGATGAGTGACATTTAAGTTGCTTCTTTTGTTGGCAGTCAAAGGTAGAGGGACTTGTTTTATCGCACTTAAAGCAAAACTTTTCCACTTCCTGTATTGCCAGCTAGAATTCATACATTGTGGTTGATATTGTTCTGATCCATCTTGTAAAAGAACATGATTGGAAATTGTCAACCAACTTCGCTTTTGGGCAGCTTTAGTTGATAGCATCTAGAAATCAGTTTTTGTTCTACTCCACAAGGTGAGAGGCAGATTCTGTCTCTTTCAAAGTAGTGGAATATTGGGTTGCCCTCTTTCTTGTAAAATTGATTGTCCATGTTCATATAGTCAGGCTGTTAGATTTGATTCTTACCTGTTATTTTCTTTTTCATACATAATGATCTTACCTAATTTATATTCCATTTGTAGCACAAGGATCAGATTCTGCCTTCGCTTCTGGGAGTGTTGAAAGCTCTGCCAAAAGCAACTTGGGTGGACAACCCCAAGGGAATGATTAAGCATAGTAAGTAGAAGGGAAATATTAGTCATACATTTGGAATAATACCTAGACCCTATTTTTATTTTATCATATTTAATCTGACATACAAAAGTTGGGGTTGTTTTAATTGATTTGTAGAGTTAAAAAAAAAAGAAAAGTATTCTGTAATCAACCAGAATTAGTGCATAGAACAAAAGTACTTGTATGTGCTGCGTTTGGAATGGTTACACAAAATCCTTAACAAAATCTCTGCATAGCTAGATTATCATTTAACGTATTTTCCAGTTCAGTCATATAACACAAGCTATCGTCAGTATAAGTTGATGGCTAGGAGTGTAAGAAAATGTCTTAGTATTGTTGACAATTTGGATATTAATTCCTTCCCATTGATCATTTCTTAAATGAAAATGTTTAATAAAAAACAAACCTTTTTGTCACCTTTAAACTCTGTTTAATTTGGTTATTTCAGGTTGTAATGTGTATTTCAGGGCTGCCTGCACCAGAGTGTTTTAGTTTCTCTCTCAACACAATACTCAGTGATGTGGCACACAGAAACGAGGCCAGTAGAGGAATGGTATGTCTGTCTGTCTGTCATATATATGTCTTGTTGGATCACTCCAAAGAATAATCGGGAAATAAATGTAAAATAATTACAACAAAATTATTTCATTAAATGTCTAAACCTTGTTTTTATACCCATGCCTCTTTACTATTCTTGATATCCATCTCTCTGTCCTTCTTTCCCCTGGAACTCATTAGTACAGCTAGTCCCACAATTTTTAATGGATTGACATGAAACAAGGTAAATATTGAGCAGTATATGACACAGTTATGTTAGTACAGCTACTCCCACAGATTTTTAGTGGATTGACATGAAACATGGTAAATATTAAGCAGTACATGACAAAGTCATGTTAGTACAGCTAGTCCCACAGATTTTTAATGGATTGACATGAAACATGGTAAATATTAAGCAGTACAGTAGTCCCCCCCTTGAATGGCCCCCACTGACCAGTGACCACCCGCTTCTTATGGCCAGAATCCCTTGACACCAACAAGTTTGTGTTCAAAAGTACCCCTCAAGAACGACCACCCCTCTAACGTGACCAGCGGCCAGCATATTAGTACAAAAATGTGAAATGTTCCCCTCACAAGTGGCCACTTTTTATTTTAAATGTATCCAGAACCAATAATTAATTCATATCGTAATGCAAGGTAAGTAATCAGATTATCTCTATCATCGATACATGTCTCCCAGTGTCAAGTTTCCATTACTGAAAGAAGTGTTGACTAAAGTACATGTAACACTAAGATTAATATTATATCATTGTCTATAAAAGCTGACATTTACAGGAAATGGGCTGAACAATGTTATGATAGAGTTTTGGGCTTCACACATCTGTTGAGTTCTTCTCTTTGATGATTATAACCATATGTAATTGTCAAATTCATAACAGGGTCAGCATAAGCTAAAAATAGATTTTGTGCATTAACACACACACAGAGAAATTAACCTTGAACAAAACAGGGTAGCAGACAAAGACCGAAAATCACATGACAACACATTTATCACTTCCTTTATGAAGAAGACATTCATCCACTCTACAAAAGTTTCATCTGCTTAATTAAATTGCATACAGTTAGCAACATCCAAATAAATCATTACCAAACATTAATATGTCATCACGTAAACGAAGACGTATTATTTTAGAAGAAAGTCGGTTATTCTGCTAAACAAAATTGGGTGAATTGGGGAGGGGGTACTTGCCGAACAATTTTATGTAGAAAAGGCTCGAATGAAACAATTTTATGTTGAAAAGACGCTAATAAACAACGTCGTAACCAATAAAGAGGTTATTAAGCAGCAGTGGGAAAATAGAGCAAATAGAAAGAGAATATATACATACCAAGATTTAAATGACATTTTTGAATGGCTTTGCAATGTGCATGACAACAGTACTCACTCACATATCACACTTACGCAAAGAATAAGAACTATTAATGTATATTCAGTTGAAATAAGGCTATTATAACTAGAAGAACCTTTTAATAATTAATGTTTCTTTTAAACAAAGATATTAAATAAAGATATTAAATACTTTGAAGTATGTAGCTTTATTACTACATACATTACATATACTTCTCACAAAAAATTTGGTCCCCCTCTGGAAAGGCCACCCGTCTTATAAAGCCACTTTCCCGGTGCAGAAGGGGTGGTCATATAAGAGGGGGACCACTGTATATGACACAGTCATGGTAGTACAGCTAGTCCCACAGATTTTTAATAAATTGACATGAAACATCGTAAATAATAAGCAGTATATGACACAGTCATGTTAGTACAGCTACTCCCACAGATTTTTAATGAATTGACATGAAACATGGTAAATATTAAGCAGTATATGACATAGTCATGTTAGTACAGCTACTCCCACAGATTTTTAAAGGATTGACATGAAACATGGTAAATTTTAAGCAGTATATGACACAGTCATGTTAGTACAGCTACTCCCACAGATTTTTAAAGGATTGACATGAAACATGGTAAATATTAAGCAGTATATGATACAGTCATGTTAGTACAGCTACTATATGACAGTCATGTTAGTACAGCTACTCCCACAGATGTTTAATGGAATGACACGAAACATGGTAAATATTAAGCGGTATATGACACAGTCTTGTTAGTACAGCTAGTCCCACAGATTTAAGTCTACTGGTCATCATCCAGAAATAAAAGTTCAGTTTGTAACATCATCCTCATGGAGAGAGACACCTTGATTATGGACCAAACAAATGTGTATGAAATCTTCAATGAATACTACATAAACATGCAAAAATCATAGATAACACTACTACTTACCATAGCATACAAGTTATTCATGACAATCAATCACCTGAACAATGCCCAACTCTCAAACTGAAACCTGTATTGCCAGAACAGGTTCAACAAATTATGAAAAGCCTTGATACAAAGAAATCTACATGTGTAAACAACATAACATATAAATTGCTTAAATTAAGTGCATCTTTTTTATGCTCGAAATTTAGCAAACTTTTTAATACTTTTTTATTGACAAAGGGACATTTCTAGATTGTCTTAAATAAGCAAGCACAGGCAACCCCAATTTACAAAAAATCTGATCCTATGGATGAGGGCAACTACAGACCAGTTGCCATACTACCTTGCACCTTCAGAATATTTGAAAGGCTTCTGTGTAATCAGATACAACTGCAATTCAGTAACATTTTTCATGGTTTACTGTCTGCCTTTAGAAAAGGGTATGGATGTCAAACAACTCCATTGAAACTGATGGAGGACTGGGGAGCACACTGGATAATGGCTTCAATGTGGTTGCAATACTAATGGACCTGTCCAAGGCCTTCAACAGATTTGTGCACAACCTCGTCATAGAAAATGAAACCTACAACATGGATCTAAACTCGATCAAACTAATTGAAAACTTTTTATAACCGAGAACAATGCATTAAAGTGGGATCCTCATATAGTAACTGGGATATAACCTCCAAAGGCATACCACATGGCTCAATACTTGGATCTCTGATATTTTAATATCTTTATATATGACATATTTAACTTCACAAAATGAACAAAACTTTAATTATGTTGATGACAGTACCATATCTTACATCCATAAAGATCAAAATAATTTAATATCCATTCTGCAAAATGAGAGCAAGATACTGACCGCCTCAGAAATTCCAGATATTCATGGAAAAAACATGCAAAAAGCAACCAATATCACTTTAGAAAACCAGGAAATACCATGTGAGGATTCTTTGAAACTCCTTGGAGTAGATATGGATTCTCAAAGTAAATTTTAGCAACGACATATCCAAGATCTGTCAGAAAGCAGCAAGACAATTAAATGTCTTCCAACAACTCAACCTCTGTTTGTCCACTAATACTAAGCTACTAATCTGAAGATGCTTTATTAGGTCAAATTTCAACTACTGCCCCTTCTTCTGGCCTTTCTGTAGCAAACATAACTCAGACAAAATGGAAAAAGTACAGTATGAGGCACAAAAGCTGGTGTTTAATGATTTTAATAACTCATATGATTCTATTCTAAGTAAACCAAACCTTCCTACTCTTCACATTAGTATATTAAGATATATGCCAACTGAAGTATACAAGATACTTCACAAAAAAGTAATCTGATCACTTTCCAAAAATGCAGATACAATCTAAGAAACCAAAATTTGGTAACAGTACGATTACTAGGTATGGTAAGCTCTCTTTCAGATTTGATGCTGCCAACATCTGGAATAGCCTGCCCAATGAACTAAGAACAATCTATAATTTCAAAGAATTCAAAAGGCTGATTCATACATGATCAGACTGCACTGTAAATATGCATTATGTCGATATATTTAGAGGTCATTGTCACTTCAGCTATAGGGCTGTCTTCTTCAGTGAGATAGTCCAACTTAAATCCTGCTACCATAATAACTATCACCTTCTGTTTTAACTTTTAGCACTCTTGTTTCCCCTGATATCACTTTTCTTACCAAATGAACACTTTTAGCTACATGCAATATACCAATGTGTTGTCATTTAATCAGCTGTAATCACTGATATTGTGCATGCCTTTTGAAAAAAAATCATATTCCATATTTAAATTATTAAGTTTACCCCTCTCAGTGATGTTTTTATACATAAAAGAAATTGTGCATATGCATGTTGTTAACTACTGTCTTGTCCTTTAACTATTTTGATATTGAATGGTCTTTAATTTACTGTTGTATTGCCTTTTGATCTGTTGTTACCATTGACACTGTAATGTCTACATGTGTACTATTACACTGTAATGTCTACATGTGTACTATTACACTGTAATGTCTACAGGTGTACTTTTACACTGTAATGTCTACATGTGTACTATTACACTGTAATGTCTACATGTGTACTATTACACTGTAATGTCTACAGGTGTACTATTACACTGTAATGTCTACAGGTGTACTATTACACTGTAATGTCTACAGGTGTACTATTACATTAATGTCTACATGTGTACTATTATACTGTAATGTCTGCATGTGTACTATTACACTGTAATGTCTACAGGTGTACTATTACACTGTAATGTCTACAGGTGTACTATTACACTATAATGTCTACAGGTGTACTATTACACTAATGTCTACAGGTGTACTATTATACTGTAATGTCTACAGGTGTACTATTACACTGTAATGTCTACATGTGTACTATTACAATGTAAATCTGTATTATCTGTGTACCTTTCTGTTGAATTATGAAATGCTATTGTTATATCTGTTATATCTGTGGAATAGCTCATACAGAGATAGTGTTTTATGTATTTTACTCAGACAACTGACGTTAAATAAAATTTCTTGTATCTTGTACCAGCATATTAAGTAGTATATAAATTGATGGTGCTAGACCATATAGTGTAGTAGTATACAAATTGAGAGTGCTGAACCTTTGATATTTTCAATAGGTTTCTTTACATGGGCAAGGGACTGTAGGATATGTCATCTTAGGTTGTTTGTGTTATATTTCTCAGAAAATAATCCACTCTTTGATAACTCTTTGCAGATAATTGTAACCCAGATGGAAGTTATGCAAGTCCTGGCGGATATATGTGAAGGAAGTTTTCAGGTTTCCAATGGTAATTGTTTTTATTGACAAATACCCATCCTGTCTGTAAAGTATAGAATATGCTGAGGTATGTTTTGGGTTAACTAGACTGAGGGTTTTGAAATAGCTAAATAAACCATCCTTGGGCAATGCTGTATGTGACAATGAAACCAGACTATATTTTCATTCATATATAATTCTTTGACATTAAGTACACGCGATTCCATGACACTGGCAGAATAGATAAATTGTAGCATTGTGCAACTTCTTGTCATAGATATATGGAATATTTCATTGCTCAAAAGTTTCAGGATTGGTCAGGGGTTGCAGCTGTTAATTGAAAAGGATGAATTGCTGCATGCAAGCAGATCAGTGCATCAGTCATAATTTAGTGAAAAGTGTACTTTTTGCATGTCATTTTGAATAAACTGCCCCATACTTATTGTGGAATTGTGGCACCAAAATATAAATTGTTACAGAAGTAGTTAGAGCATTTGAAACATAGTTTAGTATTTTCTTTAAAGACTTCCAGTGGATACATTGAGGCCTGCAAGTGTACTCCATTGTGTCTCTCATTCCTTACAAACTCTTGGATGATGGGCCGTTTATTCATAATGGTGCGTATGCATGTTTTTATGGACAACTAGGTGCAAAGTGAACAAAGTCATAATTGCCACTCTCCAGCTGCTTAACATTTTAGTGTGTTGCTTCATCTTACATGGTACCAGACTAGTGCAAATCACTTTTCTGCAGGAATTCAGAGTTTTCTTATTAACATCACTTGTCAGCATTCCATTTACAAAATCTACACAAGCTTTAATAAAGTTGTATGTATTCTAACTTTAAGGTATCTTAAAACAACATAAATCTGTTAATTATCATGTGTAGACATTTTTTACTGCCCTGGTTAGGGACCAGCTATTGCCATAATATCCACATCTTTCCAAATTACATAATACCAAATAATGAATGTCACTCATGTTGGAGACAAATGACCAAGGAAAGTTATAGCCAGTATCAGTGTTTTTCATCCTTTTGATTCAGGAAGTATATTGCCAGTATTTGAAGTATGGCAAATTTAACGCCTATATTTTAATAATCACACTACCAAATCTCACCATATTTATTAACTTATGCAACTTATTATTAATGTTGTCATCATTTAAATGCTTGTCCACAAGTAAAACTGGTTTATTGGTCAAGGTCACCATATATGGAGTTACTTGTTCCAAGCACAATATGCAATGGAGAGATCATTTGCTTGAGTAGAAAAGCTCTTTCTTATTTTGTCACCAATAAAATTTAGTATTAAAATAATATGTAAAATGAACACCTGTTACTATATACTGTAGTAATTGTCAAGATGAAATAGGTGTTTTTCAACAGAGCAGTGATGTTTTATAGGATTTGTTTCCCTCAAGAAGAGTTTATTCTCATTTATTACAGGTGATGTTTTTGACCTTCTTAGAGCAAAAGGAGAAATTATGATTTTAAATGTTGATAAAATGGAGTTATAATAGCCTTCACAAAATGTAGCTTGAAGTAAATATTTCCATATAAATAATATAAAAGTGAAGTCAATCAATAACCGTATTCATTCATTTTCAATAAATATCTGAAAATGATATTTCATCTTACCTTGTTTTGTGATTTTCAGAAATCTTCATTCGAATAATATTTCTTTGATATTTGATAATGAAAATGCAAGCCCTGGCAGCAGATTTGTTTGTTTTGAGTTGCCTTTCACTGGATTTTTCCAAACATTAGTATCAAATGATCAGATTGGAAAGGGGTCAGCATACTTCTCCCATCTCTTTTGAAAGTAAAGGTGGTCTGAAAATTTGGTTGATTTAGAAATTTTAAAAAATTACATCCTAGAGGTAGAACATTTAAACTAGTACAATCATCAGCATGCTCAAGTCCAAGAATCTCAGTTTGTGTTTTGGTTTTTTATTTTTATTTTTAAAATGACAAGGAGTGATATCAATTACTGTATAGAACTTGTAAACATAACAGTATAACTGATTCTCAGGCATGTCTTGTAAGCATGCTAGTGTAACTGAATCTCAGGTATGTCTTGTAAGCAAACCAGTATAACTGAATCTCAGGCATGTCTTGTAAGTATGCCAGTATTTCTGAATCTCTGGCATGTCTTGTAAGTATGCCAATATAAATGAATCTCAGGCATGCCTTTTAAAGATGGCCGTATAACTAAATATCAGGCATGCTTTGTAAGCATGCCAGTATAACTGAATCTCAGGCATGTCTTGTATGCCAGTGTTTCTGAATCTCAGGCATGTCTTGTAAGTATGCCAATATAACTGAATCTCAGGCATGTCTTGTAAGTATGCCAGTATAACTGAATCCCAGGCATGTCTTGTAAATATGCCAGTATTTCTGAATCTCAGGCATGTCTTGTAAGTATGCCAATATAAATGAATCTCAATCATGCCTTTTAAAGATGGCTGTATAACTGAATATCAGGCATGCTTTGTAAGCATGCCAGTATAATTGAATCTGAGGCATGTCTTGTATGCCAGTATTTCTGAATCTCAGGCATGTCTTGTAAGTATGCCAATATAACTGAATCTCAGGCATGCCTTTTAAAGATGGCCGTATAACTGAATCTCAGGCATGCCTTGTAAGCATACCAGTATAACTGAATCCCAGGCATATCTTGTAAGCATGCCAGTATAACTGAATCTCAGGCATGCCTTGTAAGCATATCAGTATAACTGAATCTCAGGCATGTCTTGTAAGGGTGCCAGTATAACTGAATCCCAGGCATGTCTTGTAAGCATGCCAGTGTAACTGAATCCCAGGCATGTCTTGTAAGCATGCCAGTATAACTAAATCCCAGGCATGTCTTGTAAGCATGCCAGTATAACTGAATCCCAGGCATGTCTTGTAAGCATGCCAGTATAACTGAATCTCAGGCATGTCTTGTAAGCATGCCAGTATAACTGAATCCCAGGCATGTCTTGTAAGCATGCCAGTATAACTAAATCCCAGGCATGTCTTGTAAGCATGCCAGTATAACTGAATCTCAGGCATGTCTTGTAAGCATGCCAGTATAACTGAATCCCAGGCATGTCTTGTAAGCATGCCAGTATAACTGAATCCCAGGCATGCCTTGTAAGCAATCCAGTATAACTGAATCCCAGGCATGTCTTGTAAGTATGCCAGTATAACTAACTCCCAGGCATGTCATGTAAGCATGCCAGTATAACTGGATCCCAGGTATGTTTTATAAACATACCAGTAGAACTGAATCTCTAGCTTCTCTTTAAACATACCAGTGTAATTGAATCTCTGGCATTTCTTGTAAACATATATGTATGACTGACTCTCTCACGTTTTTACAAGTTAAGAAAGTTTAAGTACAGATATTCAGATTGTTTCTTTAAATGAAAAGTAAAAGAATCAGTAATAATATGTAACATTTAACATGTACTCATAGAAAGCTTTGTGACAATATCATCCCTGACTTGTAAATGTTTGAAAAAGAGTGAACAGTGGTCATTTTGCAATTACTTCCCATAATCAGATGCCTCTACAACAAAATTTAACTGCTATTTTAAAATACATATGTTTGCATGCCGGAATGGGGTGGGAGATCATATCACAGAAATGATGCTTGATGTCCCACCAAGTCACATTATCCTGACACCAGGCTGACCAGCCCTAACACTAACCTGTTAATGCTGAGCGTCTAGCGAGGCAGCTGTTAGTAGCATTTTTATAAGTCTTTGATAAGTCTCAGCTGGGGTTCAAACCTGTGACCTCTCACATCAGTGGCTAATGCTCAAACCACTAGGCCACTGATGTGGTGCTTTAAGGTGGAGCATATCATGTTAAGATGTCTGCCCATCTGTCATTTCCCTATTTTGTTTTTGTGCAATAACTCAAGTTCTCCACTATGAACCATGACCAAACTGTATAAATAGTTCTTTCTTTTGAGGCAAGGAAGAAGCCCATGAATTTGGGGGTCAAAAGGTCAAAGTCACTGTGACTGAAGATGACAGTTGGTGCTGCAAACGAATTTAATTACACATCAGAGACCTGCACTTCTGAGTAAGGCAGAGGCCTATTCAGTTTTGGATCAAATGATCACAGGGAAAGGTCACTGTGGCTGAAAAGCAGGGTTGCATCTGGGACATGCGATTGTGCAAATCCCCCCAATCCCCACCAAATTTAAGATTTCCCTGCAAGATTTTTAATTCTATACAGGCAAAGTTGCACAAAAAATAAGAATTGTGCACATTTTTTCGTGAAGAATGCGTTATTTTATTACTTTTTTTGCTGTAAAATTCCCGGTTGTCGCTCTCGGCAAATATGTTGTACTTGTATAGTTGTAAATACGTCACATATTTCTGTGTGTCATGTGCTCAGTTCTGATTGGTTAATAAGAATGGTCAGAAGAGTATGTTTGATACAGAGGCTGGCTTGGCAGGATAACGTGTTAAATGGCAAAATTAGTTAAAACTCTGACACATTTTCATTATTTTAGCAGTAACACTTTTAATAACAGTCAGGGTGCAGAAGTTTCTGTCAATATGCAGCAAACAAACACTTCTCAGGCTAATCCCATATCGGACGATGCTAGTGATGATGTGCTTAATGATGGCGGTGATGAAACTAAGGGTCCATTTGATGCTAAGAAAAAAAAGTACTCTTTCAATTCAGACTGGAAACATAATCGACCATGGCTGGAAATGAATGAAAAAAATGAGATGTTTTTCAGATGGTGTGTAAAAACTGGCCAAAAAATTCTTTCGCACTTGGAAATGCTAATTTCAGGACATCAACCCTTGACAGACATGTTGAATTACCGATTCAGGATTTGAAACTAAGTGAAAATCCTAAAACTACATGCATGGCAGCTATCAGCAAAAAATCTGAATCAATAATTCATGCTATGTCAGTTGCCTATTACTTGGTGAAGGAGAATATTTCTTTTCTAAAATATGGCTCACTGTTGGATTTTGTTCACTTTCTGGGTGTTGGTGTTGGCAACATGAGAGTAGGAGGAAACGCAACATATTCGTCAAGGGCTTCTGTAGAGGAATTTCAGGTAAGCTCCTTTATTTTATTTACATTTTTTTCTATTGAAATTTAGATGGAAAAATAGTATATACTAACAAGCAACCAAAACATGATCAGTTAGGTTCCAGTTAGTGCATATCTTGAGGAATCCCTGTGTTACTAAAAAGAGCACCAAGCATTGTGATCGGCCAATGAAATTGCATTCGGTAGCTCATTGTCATAACTTCTTGTCAACGTTTAATGATGGATAACGTTTTTCTTTATTAACCAGTCTGGATTATTGGTACCTGTTTCTTTCATCATGAAATTCTTTCCTGTCTAGACAGGTCACATTTCAGTATCACTATAACAGGTTTTCATGTGTTTGAAATGATGATACAGTCTCTGTTATTTGAATAATTTCCTGAGCATGTAGGGAGTTGATGTCGACATCGTGATACCGTACAGTAGTCAGACAAATCCCACTGCTTGAAACTTACATAATGCTTTAGCAAATAAATTATTATTATTATTTGCTCTGATGATCATTGCAGCAAATGAAATTGACCCTGATCTGCTTATATCACAATTGTGCATATGTAGGGACCCATCAATGATATATATAATAACTGATGTTTTTTGTTTTTAAAATCGTCTTATACAGACAGGCATAATCACTTCCTTCATTACTATAATTGAATGACTTTAATTAACAGAGAGAGAGAGAGAGAGAGAGAGAGAGAGAGAGAGAGAGAGAGGGAGAGAGAGAGACTTTAGTGCCATATTATTTTAGCATTTAAACACCTTGATGGGATTTCTTAAAATGAGGACCGAATTACCACAAGGCAACATCCTTAGACACTCCATGGTCTTAGGTTAAGTTTCTTGCAGAATTTGCATCTGATTTTGGTCATTTTACTTTGGGTTTTTTTAATATATTTGCTTTACATTTCTCAAATACTTTAATAATAATAATAATAATAATAATAATAATAAAAATAATGATAATAAAATACTTTTATACTTTGATTTATCATCAAGCTTTATTTTTTTCCAGGATTGCATAGCAACAGTGATAGAATCTGAGTTAATGCACAAAGTATGATGTAGTCCATTCATTAGCATTTTAATTGATGAGCGTACAGACATTTCAATACCAAAAAGCTGGTCATTTATGCCAGAATCATTGAACCAACTATGTTTGTTTCTACAACTCATTTTCTTGGTAATGTGTTAGTGGAAGGCCAATCACACACTGCTGAAGTTCTTTTCAAAGAAGTTGTCCAGTTCTTGGAAAAGAAGGACATTCCTCTTGAAAAAGTTGTTACTTTTGGCAGTAATGGGGCATCAGTGATGACAGGTCACAAAAGTGGTGTAACAACATGGTTCAAGGAGAAAAGCTCTCACTTGATCAGCATTCATTATATGGCTCATAGATTGAATTAGTTTACCTCTCATGCATCAAAAAACATTCCGGACCTCAAGGAACCACTAAAGGCACAGTTAAAGAGCTGTACTATTTTTTTAATAAATCTGCCAACAGAACAGCTGAATTGAAGGAATTCCAGAATGTTACGGACAGTCCTCAACTGAAAGTCAGAGAGGTGCATGCAATTAGATGGCTGGCATTTTATGATGCACTATATGCAATTTTCACAGCTGGGGGGCTCTTGTGAATTATTTCGAAAAGAATAACAAGACAAAAGAGTGTCAAGACTTGTTGAATCAACTCATATACTACAGATTTGTGGCATGCATGAATATTATGATATTATGATGGATATCATACCTCACTTAGCACAGCAAAATATGCTTTTACAGAAATCTGACTTGGATATGGCAGCTGTGTCACCAGCACTTGATATTTTGAAATCTACCTTACAGAAAGCAGACATGGGAAAATCCTTTCACCAGACCTGTATGTCTGAAAAATTGAAATCATATAAGGATGGAGACAAAACTAGAATCACTTACAATGGTGTTGAATTCAAGTTACACAGGAGCACATTGAAAAAGGTTTCAGATGATGTGTCTAACCTTCGCTACAAGTTGTTTTACAAATTTGCAGGTGGAGATGGCTGCAAGATTTCCAAAGAGCAGCACACAGGTGGTAACAGCATTTGAGGTTCTTGGTATACGTAACCTCACATTCCTATCTTCTGAAGAACAAGAAATGTATGGTTATGATTAAAATTCTCTGTAATCATTTTGGTCAGGAGAAGAAATCAAAAGAAGCCATCAGTCCCCCTTTGTGTGACCCAAAACATGTTTTGACAGAGTTGTCTCTTGCTAAGACTATCATTAAAAGAGAAATGTACTCTAGAGACAAAATGTGTGGACTTTGGCAAATTGTACATCAACATCATGCGGACACATTTCCAAATCTTCTTTAATTAGCATCAGTGGCCATGGTTATGCCATATCAAACCGCTGACTGTGAGAGAGGATTCAGCAGTCAAAATCGAACCAAAACTGCAGGAAGAAGCTGTCTGGAAGAAAGGGTTCTCAACAGACTCATGATGATTTCAATTGAAGGACCTCCTCTGAGAGACTTCAACTTTAACAAGGCATTGGTAGAGTAGAGGATAAGGAAGGACAGGAGGTATTTAGGAAATAGTGATCATATTTGCAGGATAATGCAGTCACAATTACAGCCAGTCTGGATGCAGATGTATATATGTTTCAGTTAAGAGTTAACTGTTATAGAAACTGTATATATACTTTCCCTAATTCATTTTGAGTTTTGGACTTTTCCTTACAAATTATTTTTTCTCATCCATGAAAGGAAAATATGTGCTCTTCTCATCTTTCTTAGTATGAACTTGTAACCAATCAGAATTGAGCATGTGACACGCAGGAAGTACATGACACTGTTTTTTAAGATTGGCCAGAGGAGTGACACTATTTGCAGTCTATGGTTTGATTCTTTAATGGTTAGTGTGTAGATAGAATATTATTATCAGAAAACATAAGACTTTGATTTCAGTTTTAAGTGTTATACTATAATATACAGAAGACATGATATGCATTTAATGCACTTATTATACTTGCTATTGCTCTTTTTGAATACATTGAGGGTTTTTTACACCATACTGGAAGGCCCCCCCCCCCTTATGGCTATGTTGGCACCCCCCTTTTTCAGGTTCATTGGGGGCAAGTACCCACATTTTTCAAATCCTAGATGCAACCCAGGAAAAGTGATAAATGGTTTCTGCACAAAAATGTAAGTTTTTGGCAATGTATCTGTCCCTTAAATTTTGGAATGTCTTTCAATTAAGGTATGACGGGAGACTATTAATTTTTGGATCAGTCACAGTTCAAGGTCACTGTTACTGAAAAATGAAAAATGGTTTCTGCGCAGAAATGTTTAATCGTGACCATATACCTCCACAAAAGTTTGTGAATGGCTTACATGAGATGGGTATATCATGTGCTATTTGCAGTGTTATTTGTATTTTAGACTTTTTATATATAAATTTTGATTTAATACTAAACTGTGCTTTGTGCAAGTTGAGTCACTGATATTGTCATTACAACTTCAAATATATATTAGAACCGCAGTTAGCTTGTACCATTCATGGTGAAGAATATGCTGACAAAAAGAAAAGACTTGAAATTTTCTGGTCCCAAATTTGTTGTTGAAAATGCCTTTCAAAAATATGGTCATCATCATTGTTTTTATGGGATTAGTGCCAACAGGACATGTGGCTGTGTCTGAGATTGACTTAAATGGTCTGCTTCACAATTCAGTGCATGAATTATTGGCTTGCCTTAGATAGTTATATGTTGATTTTGGTTTTCATGTCATGCAGGACAAATACAAATAATGCATTTATTCATAGCTGTGCAGTCATTTATTTTATCATAGTATTGTCTCCAGATGTTAGTGGTTATTCTTTTTGACAGAGTCAATCAAAGCCTAATGTATTTGTCTTTATGCAAATGGTCTTTCAAAAACCGTATCAGAGGTCAACATCTTTATTATGTATACACACACAGTCAACCTAAGATCCGAAGATTATCTGCTAATTACACTTAAGATATCAATTTGGACAGATGTTGCTTCTAGGGAAGTTGAGCCTCAGTTGAACACTGACAGGAATCAAAAATGGCAGTTTCAACAGTTTGTTTGAATAAAATAATGTTGCATCAGATTGCAATAACTACGTTTTTTCAGCGGGTCATAAACATTGCATAAATAGAAGCTGTGAGATCCATATTAAACCTTTTTTCCTATCATTACACAATCAAACTAAATTATCTGTGTATGTCTTGCCATTCTATTCCAGAAACTCTGTGCAGAGCCACTGTTCCCATTCTCTTGGGGATGGCTCGAGCAATTGGCAGATCCAGTGATGACCAAAAGCCCTTTATCTCAGTTTTGTATTCACTGGATAAAGAGATGTCATTGCCAGTTTTGGATGAGGCTGAACCTTTCAAGAAGTCCTTCACAACATTTCGTTCCATTCTACCCAGGACTTTATCTTCACATGTCATAACCCCCGACAGCCCCTCAACCCCTTCAGCACACCATGCAATCGAGTTTTCAGAATACTATCGACGTGAGAGGTCCCCTTCACCAAAAGCTGCCTCCACTCGGATATCCTTAGCTCCATCAGATGCCAAGATTGATCCAAAAGTTCACTACTTTAACAAGGTTGGTTCCAGTTTTACACACACCAAACCATGGGGATTTGAAATAATACCAGAGCAAGACCATTTGAAGTTTGATGTATCCCATCTACAGGCTTTACTTGCACTGGTAAGTTCTGGCAAATATGATTGTAATTTGTCTATATGTATTTTAAGTAAAGCATTGGTTACCATATATACTCATTTAAAAGCTGACTTGACTATAAGTCGACACATACACACCATTTTAGGGCTACAAAAAAGACAATTTCTGTTTGACCCTGCTATAAGTTTGGGGGTATTTTGCAAAATAGGAAAAATAAAGACTAAACAAGTATAAAATACAATTATATTTTTGAGTAGAATAGGTTACAAATAAATTGACAACTTAAAATTTATCCCTTTGTGTAATAAAATCATTAAAATCCATGATGATTAACATTTTAAATCCATTTATATGATAAATCCATGAATTAAATTAGACATCTGCACTGATAGTGAAATTGTGGTCCACAATGTCCCATGAAATGTTAATTCCACATACCTTACAGATTACTAATGCGATGAAAGTTAAGTCCACAAATTTGTGACCGCTCCTGTGGCTCAGTGGTTAAAGCGTCTGCCTCAGATGCAGGAGGTCATGGGTTCGAACCCCAACTGAGTCAGGCAAAAGACATAAAAATGGTACTAACAGCTGCCTCGCAAGGCACTCAGCATTAGGGGGTTAGTGTTAGGACTGGTCAGCCTGGTGTCAGTCAGGATAATATGAATGGGTGGGACATGATGCTACATGTCTGCAACATGATGCAACAGTGCTAGACATTACTATAAACTGCCACATCATAGCAATATGACTGAAAAATTGTTAAAGCTATGTCAATAATTCCAAATCTCTCTCCCTCACACACACACACACACACACACACACACACACACACACACACACACACACACACACACACACACACACACACACACACACACA
>JAECUM010012592.1:0-58126 GCA_016617855.1 Megalonaias nervosa | reverse complement strand
TATATATATATATATATATATATATGGAGAAAGAGAGAACATGTGATTCGGGACATCCACGATATATATCGCGATGAAACCTTTAACTTACTGTATGCAAGATAAAAATTGTGCGCATATGATTTGTTTTGTACTGCAATGAAAACATACGAATGATTCAATTAAATTGGCAAGCCAAGAATATTGTGGAGGAGAACCTAAACGAACACACTAAGAATCAAACAAAGTAAAACATTATTTAGCGCACAGATAGTTATGCAAGAACATGATTGAACGATTGTTACCCGGGTTCACGTGCGGCTGGATGACCTGCCCACTCGTTTGACTTCTACGATGATGGCAGCAACAACAAGCGATGACGGTTATCAGAACTGCCAGCCCTGCAAGGGTTCCGATTACGATTCCGACGATGGTTCCTACGCCATATATGACAGGTGCGGTATATCTGATATGTTTAAAATATCGATAAATGTAGTAAAGAGTAAGTCAAAAATTTTCGACGTAAATATGAAAACAGGGTGGCGAAAGGCCTATGTGAAATATGGAGAGTTTGTTGAAGAGTTATTTATTTCACACACATCTCCCCCTTCCCGCTCCATGCATTTAACAAAAACAACAGTAAAACCGTTCTCATGTCGTACTGGATCGATATAGAATAGTATTGGAGGTGCATGTCCATAAATTATTTTAAAACTTGGATTCTTCTCACACCGCGCATGATGCAGAGGAAATTTTCACCTTCGCTAATGTTTTAACATAGTGGCCATATGTCATAGATTAACTATAAATTTGCGTGTTAAAGAGCCACGCGGATGCCGCAGGAGCTCAGATGGTAAAGCACCGGACTCGTAATTCAACGGTCTTGGGTTCGATTCTAGCTCAGTCAAGCCCGGTTCGGTGTATTCTTGTGAAATGCACTTTGCTCCCACTTCCTCGGTATGATATAGCCAATAATTTGTTAAGAGTGCCCTTAACCCTACCCCGGCGTACCTGGAAAATATATTCTGAAGCAAAAATGATTTAAATATGGCAGCTGACTTCATATCTACAGACAAAATACCCATGCATTATTATTGTGGTTCAATTTAAACAAATTATGTCAACATATCCCCCAAGGAACACTGAATTGAAAACAACAATCTATGTAAAAACAACATGCAAATTATATTTATATCTCTGCAATAAAAAGTGAAAATTCAAGATAAACTTTTATTAAATAATCCTAAAGTCCAAAAATATAGAATGTTCCGAAATAATTCAGATAGACTTGAATGCCCTGATGCAACACAACCATTCAATCCAGAATGTTCACAATAATCCAAAATAGTGTGTATAAATCCAAACATCAAATAGCACTTTAGTAATTCAAATGAATTTTTTAAGTAAATAATTCCTCTCGAATCTTATATCACAGACTGATCAAAAACAAAAAAGCAGACAACACCTCCACTTTCATAGCGACGGTTACATGTTCCTCCTTAATTATGCAGATTTCTATGACTAGCTATTTTAATAGTTAATAATAAGTCTTGGCAATTATCAATACACACATTTTGTGCTGTGAATTACTTACATTGAACACATTCTGAGATTCGTTTGCCACGATATGACCTGAGTTACGTGGTCTACTTTGAAATGCTAAATGTCCGTTTCCACCACTTTACTGTTAATGAACCAAATTATCCGTTTTCTGACATTCTATTGTATGCATTGTAAAGGGAATATTACGCCGCCATTACATTGTCACAACAAATAAAAATCAAATTGTTCTAACGCTTTACTAATTCGCTTGAACGCATTAATAAGTTCTTCTGAACAGATTAGTCAGTCGCTATAGCAGTTAAATAATAAGTCAATCGAACGGATTACAAATTCGTTTTTGAACGAATAAGTAAGTCGCTATAAAGAATTAGTTAACCGTAATAACGGGTTAGTCAATCATTCGTACGGATTACTACTTCGTTTCAACGGCTTAGTGAATGGTTCTAACGGATTAGTACATCGTTCAAACAGATTAATGAATCGTTATAACGGATTAGTAATGCATTCAAACACATCAGGAACTCATATGAACTGATTAGTAGATCGTTCTAAAGGAATACTAAACTTTTATAGTTAATCATTTTAGTTTAGTTTAAATATATTTTATTGTTGCAATATGATAAAATGAGATTGGGTACAAGTTCTAACAACTTAAATTAGCAAAAGTATTGCAACATATTCAACATGACATTGTTGACTATTAATGAAAAATGATTGGAATGAGAGAGAACAATGAGTCATTACAAATTGAGTAGAATTATATGCTTTTCATTTGTATCGCACTTTTCACCACAGCAGTAAATCCAAACTAACCATATGGCACTGAGAGTAATTTTCTCATCAGCTCAGTTCGTTGTCTACTATACTTGAGCCAGAATATGAAGAAATGCATAATAGTTTCAATTCCACCGCAGGAACAAAAAGGGATGTCAGCAAGCTGAACACGGTAGAGATAAGCTTTTAATTAACTTACATGATGTTGTAATCAAGTATGGATAATATCCGGTGTTCGATTAATGAAACTGGGCATTTTACTAGATACGAATTTTGGACAAAAATACTTTATCAAAGCACCGTAAGACATGCTACATTGAGTTTTCTATTCAAGATCACTCCACAAGGCTACAGTAGAGGGTATGCAAGATGATTTAGCCTTAAATTGCAAATGACCATATTATTTGAACGTCGAAGATTATAATTTGTTTGTTCTGACATAGTGGGGGGGGGGAATATTTCAAAGAGATAGTTCGGAGTTAGTCTCACTTTAATGTTCCAGAGTGTTAATAATTTTTGCCCGTTTTCTTTGGACCGCAGACTTTCCCACCCTGTTTCAAATTAGAGAGATTGCTACTAGTGTATTTTGGAAGTGTAAAGTGACGACATTGCAGACCCATTAGTAGTATGGGAGGACGATATTGCTTGAAGATGGGAAATCCTATGTTAAATAGGTATTTCTTCTATATGATTAACACGTGTGTGTATGTGTTTGGGGAGGGGTTCATGTGTCCTGAAGATGGGAAATGCTGTGATAAACATTTAGTGTTAATACGAACATGCTGCCCACAAGTTTTACGCCGTCAGAATGGATACGCAGAAAGCTTAGTCCTTGGGAACTGATATGCGAAGGGCCTACTGTGAGCCAGTATGTTATAAAATGAAAAACTCTGGCCCACTATTTAATTTAAAATAATAAAACTATCTTGGTGTGGTTTGTGCCAACGTACAACAATTAAAACAAACGTTCTCGTAAAGTTTTACTAAACGATGTTTTCTGTCCGACCTAACACATACTATCCAACAAACCGTTAAAATCATCAAAGTCCAGTTATCTACCATTCAACACTAGCATGATATCATCAACACCCCGATAGAATGACCAACAACCAATTATATATTATCCAACACCTCCGCTATACCAAAAACACGCTCTTGGAGTAACCAGTACCAGGCTGTTACAGTAATCAACAACCAGTGATCTACTATCCAATACCCATATTATACCATCAACACTCTTTTGGAGTGGTAAGTATCATAGTTATCTAGTATCCAAGATCCATTACGTTCTATCGACAAGGCTTTGGAGTTATCAATATTCAATGATCATTATAAAGCAAAAGTAATATACCATCAATACGCAGTTGTTTATAGGGAGGAATAGGGATAGTAAGGGAAAAAAGGGTTTTAATTCTATTATATGCTCCTTCTTTCGCTTTTAGTTGTGGATATGGGTTATTTTTCGTTCACAAGGAGATAATAGGGAAATTGTAAAGTATGGATAAATTAGGCTTGTTTATGAGGAGTTTAAATTCTGTTTTGTTTCTTTAACATCCTACGCTGTGTGGACAGCAAACGTGTGGGTTTTGTCTTGTCAAACGGCATGTTGTTGGTATGGTGTAGGTGATAGAAAATAGAATAATGGGTATTGCCCACTCAAAAGGCTTGTTGATGGTGTACTGTGGACGTTTGATAGTAGAAGACTAGAGTATTAGTCATTCCAACAGTTTGTTAATGGTATATTGTGTATTGGATGGTAAATTACCTGGTGTTGGTCACTCTAACTTCGTTTTGATGGCACAGTGGGTGTTGATCACTCCAACAGCATGTCGATGGTAGAGTGTTTGTGTTGAATATTATGTAACTGACTTTTGCTCACTCTAACGGCGTTTTTTAAAGTAAGAGTGTGGTCGAACATAAAATAAATTATTTTCTTAACAAGTGCAGGGCTTTTTTGTGCGTGTGCACAGTCCATGCCAACATAATCTTACTATTTTAAATTAACTAATGCGTCGGAATTCTTATATATTACTTTAGAATGGAATTAGGCCTTTCGAGTATCACTGCCCTTGGACTACACTTATCGCATATTTACTCTGTGTAGATCTTGTGGGCAGCATGATTGCACCTATAACTATAAGATTCACGTTTTGAAGGATAGAAACGATGCCATTTGTGGCCAAGTTGTTCAGCTGGATCATCAATGTCATATTCAGAGATATGACAACAAACCAGAGAAATTATTGAATGACGATCAGAACAAGAAAAACATTATGGATTTTATCTTTCTAGACTTCGAATAGTCTCAAGAGACCGTATATCATATCCCTAATTATTGTGTGTCTTATTAAAATCTTAACGGCTGCATTCAAGAACGTTAATTTAATCACCGTCGGAATTTAGCGTGATTCCAAGGAGAAAAGTTATTGTAGGCTGGTAACATTTGAGCTACACTTCCAACAAAACCTCTGCTTAGGCCTCTCGAGATTGAGGTTAAGATACTTGTTAGGTCGAGAGATAGGACACTGGGCTTCAAAAGATAAGTACCAGGAATGGCAATAGAGGAATCCGTGCCATTGAAGAACTGAATTTTGTCATGTGTTTTGAGATTTAATTTCGATTCTTGTTTAAGTTCATATACCAAGAAAATGCATGTGTCCCTATGCTTTAATTACTTTGTCTAATATGAATAACATCAATACAAACACACATACACATTATATAATGCAGAGATTTAGTTTTTGATTGATTGGGCAATCCTTTGATGGCCAGTTCTTTCCAAGATATCTAGGTGAAGCCTGAAAAAGACCAATTTGGTTTTGAAACAAACTGTATAGGTGAATTTTTTACTCTGATTTTAATTGCTTCTAGGTCAGATTTGATACACTGTGCGATAAATAAACAACAAAAGAACATTACAAAAAAATGAACTGACATGCAAATCTTCTGGACGAAATTTAAGAAATTCCTAAATGATAACATCGAAGTGAGGTCGAGATGGAACTTAATTTAAAAAGATGAAATGCACACTATAAAAATTAGATACAGTGAGATCAACATGCTTAAAGCATATATTTCATTCTTAGCCAGTAAATTGTTTTCTGTTCTTGTGTGTGTGTGTCTGTGTCTGTGTGTCTGTGTGTCTGTGTGTGAAGGAGACAATAACTACTGCAGCTGCAGCTACACCTTAAGAAAGCAGCATCTCTAAACAGCAAGAACTCTATACCCAAACCCTTACAAAATGATTTTTTATCGGTTATGGACATCTGAGATTGAAGTGCGACAAAAGATACGGGTGATGAGTGAAAAGAGGTTTGAACCCATAAGACTATGTATTGGAATTCCCCAAAATACTCGTTTCTCGATGAGAATTCCCAAATCTAGGGTCCACAATATTTTTGCTGCAATTATCCCTGATGTAGACAGCAAATTCTGAGAGTAGAATGCGCCACATTGGCGAATGGGAGGTTAATTTTGGTGATAGTGCTTAACAATGTGTTCCAAATTGGAACTGCCACGTAATAAGAAAAAGATTTGCCGCAATACATTTTCATTAACGTCGCGCCGGAACCCTGTTGTAAGAGAAAACTGAAATGGATGGATGGATACTTCACCAAGTCCTTGCAGTAAAGATTACTTCAGACTTAAGACTTTGCTTTTAATAAATGAAGTCAAATATTTAATTTTTTCGAGTAAATCGCTAAAATGATAGCCAGAAAAAGGAGGACGAAAAAACAAAAGATATTTCAAAAGCAGATACGTTCGAAGATTTCAACGGAAATTGACATGTCAAATAGATAAATAAGCAGTATTGTATAATATTTCGTTACATTGTGCTGTAGGTATTACAGCAATACTTGTTGCCACTTGATCCGCAACAATCGTAGTCGCAATGTAGTGTATACTGATAATAATCATCATAGCAGGTCTTTGACTTTACGTGACCTGAAAAGACAAAAGATATTGCGAGAGCTACACTACTAATACTACCGATACTATTATTATTATTATTACTACTACTACTATTACGACTATTATTACTACTATTTCTATTACTGCTAGCGATACTACTGCTGCAACTACATTAAACATCTGTACTGACTGACTAGATCTACAAGCAGTAGTGATGGTTGTTGTATTAGTAGTTGTAATAGTAGATACATGTTCTATTTTAATAACTTTGATGAATGCATGATTATTTAGAGTAGTTGCATGCAAGTATTTCCAGTAGCAACAATGCTGTAATAAAGTTTTAAATAATATCCATTTAGTGAACTCTTCAGAATGCATTTGTGATGGCTCTATATGTATGCATGTAGATACATTTATGATAGTTCGGTGTCTGTATGGATGTAGAAACGTTTGTGATGGTTTTGGGTCTGCATGCATAAATATACATTTAAATGATGTTGCATCAATTTCAAGAAAACAATTCTAATTAAATGATCCTAGATAAAAGGAGGTCTTGTTTCTTTTCATGGCAATAATTATTAATCTGTTTTATTTTCGAAATAAATGCAAGCCATGGAGCCAAATAGATAAAAAATGGCGGCGGTATATTGTGCGTATATGTATTTAGAAATATACTGGCCGCTTGCATAATCTGTCATAGGTTGAAAAATGGTATTAAACCTATATATCTATGGGTTTAATGCACATTAGCCTATATATTTGTATAATTGACCATCTATCTACCCGTACTTCTGTCATGCTTTCTGTCAATATGTTTTATATGCAGTCCAAAGTAAATCCTCCAAGGTTCGTATCAAAACGACTCATTCAGATATGTATCAGCTTTTTCCCAGATAACTACCCAGTCAGTCTGTTATTTTGTTCTCATTCGGTTATGTCATTTTATCATTGAGAAGCCGCTGTGGCTCAATTGCTAGGGTGTTTATCAGCAAGGTGCGGGATAGACACCCACTATAGGATCAACCAAGATATGCTAGCATGCAAGACACTTGACTCAGCACAATAGACTTAGCAATGGTGATGTGCCAGAAAATACTAAGCGAATCCAAGTCTTAATTGTTATTTTCTAATTTTAAAAAAGTTAAATCTTTATCTGATCAGCCAAATAGTCTTTTGAATACATATTATTTACTTATGTCTTTTTTTTGCTAGTGGATGCCATAACGCTCTCTTTATTAGATCTGAGACAGCAGATAAGAGTATTAAGAGTTGTTTTATTAAATGAAGCAAAAGAGTACTTCCTTATTTGACTGGTTTCTCATCTTTAAGCAAGAAAGGCTGAATCTAAAGGAAAATGATGTATGCATCACGCACATTTGAATTAGACACCGTGCCTGACAGTATCGTACTGTCTACGTGAGAGAAGGTTGATTATAACAGGATAATGCCGTCATAACACGTTTCCATTTTCTCTACATGAGATGTTTACAGTGTAGGGATGATCGACAGCGGCGTGCAAAACGATAATTTTAAAACATAATACGTAACCTAAAACGACATAATTTGTTTCAGATACTTTATCAAATCTGCTCCTTGGCCTTCTCAAGTTAGATAACGAATTTTTGGTACATGTACACATTATCCGATACGGTTTAGGTCTGAGTGAAGAAGGGGAACGCAGGGCTATGGCAAGTTTGGGGTGGTCAGGGTGGAATGGTACTGTTTCTAATCAAAACGGTTTTGTGGGAGAACATATTTTCATATTAGCAACTAAAGGTAGGGGCGATACACGTACAACACAGTTTAAAAACATATAGTAGTAAGATCTGTAAAGCGAACACGATTAATTTGGCAAAGTGCGTCAGAAATCATTAGATGCACAGATGCATCGTACTGCTTTTGTATCATATCACATGCGCGACGTTTCAAGTCAGCGTTGACGAGTCTTATCGAGTTATCACTAAATAGTATGTTGTACATGGAGGGTACTAGTAATTACCACCAAGTAGATCAATGTGATCACAGAGACAATGTATATACGGCAATGACATATGATGGGTGTGGTCACAGTTTAGTTTGTCAACACATCGATGTTCATTTTATTTTCCCAACAATAACACTTCTTAAGAAACACATTTTGTGCCGTAAAGGCGGACTAAGCTTAATTAACATTGTCTTTAATAGTTATAACAGATCTCAACATAATTATAATCTATCTCTACACTTTAAATCTAAATGAGGCATATGCTAGACAACCTACAAGTCGTGTGTCATAGTGCTACCACAATTCGATTTAGCGATCGACTATTCAACGGTTTGAGTGGTAGGGGGCCTGAACAAATCCTTTGCTCTGATTTGTAGAAGAGAATACCGTAAGATTAACTGGAACACAAAATTATCTTCTGATAGAAAGAATCCTGACTGGAAAGAAAATCCAAAAGCCCTTCCACCCTGCCCCTAAAATGAAAAGGTCGGTCCATTGGCACCAAAAATAGAATTGACATGTGCGACAATTAAATCCATGCTTGTACTTCACATACATGGTATATGCCAACATTAGTTATTTTGTGATCATTGTGGTATTAATCTAAACCAGTCACGTGCGACGTTTGACCCTTGACCTGGTTTAATCATTTTATTTCCATCACAATGCATGACTTTAAAAACCGCTTATCCGTCTCGCACGCTGATGGAAATTGCACATGCCTGACATTAAGCCATTAGGCACTTAGAGACGTTAAAAGATAATAATTTTGTTCATATGTTCTCGAACTTTCTTCCCTGGTGAGATGTGGGAACACTAAACAAAACTATAACAACTAATACAAAAGGCGTATTAACTGTTTCTAACATAATTTAACAACTTGATGAACAAACAGGAAAAACACCGGATACAGGACTTTGGCTTCCTAAGTAAGACACAAGGGCGGTATGACGCCTATGCTTTCAGGCTAACACGAGGTAGTACGGGTCACATCGGACTATCTAAAAATGGAAGCCCTGAGTAATCAACATATCAGAAATTCAAGGGTTAAAAATAAACATACTAACCACTAGGAATAAGGACTAAAAACCTACACGCACAACATACAAACAGAGAACAATAACATTCTGTATTTTCTTTCTTATGGATTTTTTTCTTATTTTTATATAGTTCTTTTACTTTTCTTTCCTATACTCTGTCTGCTTATAGTAGAATGCATATGGACTTAAGATTCCAATACTAATGGTGGAAGATCAAAGGCCTCAAGGAAGAAAGGGAGAAGGCAGTCACTCGCCTCAGCAGAGGGACTGAAGGAACACCAACAAGCACCTTCTAATAAATAAAAAAAACTGACAGCTATAAATTTGATCCATCATAGACTCTCCAGACCTAAGCACGATATCATCATCATCATTATCATCAATCCCTTAACCCAAGAGGTCGTTGGGGCACCACAGTTGACTTTACAACCAATTCTCTCCATTTTTTGCTGTTCTCTACATTCCTTTGGGAATCCCATGTCTGTCCACTCCTTAATGTTGTCTTCCTACCTTTCTTCTCTCTGCCTCTTCTTCTGCACCCTCGCTCTGTACATTGCAAGATTTTTTTGCCAGTCCAGATGATCCTGAGACATGACTGTACCATTTCAGTGTGCGCTTTTTTGCAGCGGTCAAGAAGTCTTCATAGGATCCGATGGCTCGTTGGATTCTTTTGTGGACTTCTTCGTTGGTTACATGATCAATGTATGAGATGCCCACGATCTTGCGGTAGCATTTCATTTCAAAGGTTTGAATCCTTCTTTGTAGATCTGATGCGAGTGTCCATATTTCACAAGCATACAGAAAGATGGATATGACAATCGAGTGCATCAGCCTTATCTTGGAACCAAAGGTAATGTTGGTATCTTTCCATATTGGTCTCAACCTTGATATTGTTGCTGTTGTCTGGGCAATCCTGCAAAGTAGTTCTGGTTTGGAGCCCTCATCTGTGATAATTGATCCCAAGTACTTGAAGCTTATGACCCTTTCCAGCTTCTGTCCACTGACCTTTATTTCTGCACTTTTGCCACTGGTGTAGTTTGTCATCAATTTGGATTTTTTCGTCGCTAATCTCTTTACCGTATACTCAACCAAATCAGCCAATTCTTTTTCATCTCCTGCTGAACCATCAATATCATCTGCGAAGCGAAGGTTGGTGATTGTTCTTCCTCCGATGCTGACAGTGCCCTTGTGGTCATAAAAGGCATCCTCCATGATCCTTTCCAGTAAAATTTTGAAGAGTGTAGGTGACAGTATACACCACTGTCTGACTCAAACTGTTGTTCGAAACCAATCTCCTCTGCTGTCATTGATGAGGACAGCACTGGTGGCTTTGTCATAGAGGTGCTCAACAAAGTGCACCAGTTCTGAGCTTATGTTGTACTTCCTCATAGTTGCCCATAAGGCTGCATGCCATACCTTATGAAGTACGATATACCAACACAAAAACATAGCAAACTACACATAGCAATCGGACACTACTAGATCTTCGGCACTAATATGGCAAGGAAACTTCCTCATAGTTGCCTATAAGGCTGCATGCCATACCTTATGAAGCGCGATATACCAACACAAAAACATAGTAAACTACACATAGCAAATATCGGACACTACTAGATCTTCGGCACTAATATGGCAAGAAAACCAGCCGAGAAGTTTAATACCTTAGGGAGGGGAGTTTTTAGTCCCGGAAGCGGAACGGACAGAACGGACAGTTTTCCTGAAAAGGAACTGCACAGGTGTACATCTGTCTAAATTAACAAAAGAACCCTAATCAAAATTCATAAACATTTTACCAAAATTCTATACCCGGTTTTTACCAACAGCAACAAATTTAGGGAGAAAAACATTAGCATATAAAATTCTTTAAAACCTTTCGACTGAAGGAAGTCATTTTGAAGATCTCTAGTTCAACTGACTAGAGATCGGATAGGTGTCCACAATAAAGATAGTAGTAAGGGAAAGTGCTGGTTCTGGACCCAGGACCTCTCCCCACCCTCCAAACAAATATAAATTACCATCTCGGAGACCCTCAAATCCCCACCCCAAAACGATTTTCATTTTTAACAAGTGCTGGTTCTAGACCAAATATAATCCAAGACGTTTACCCACCCATCAAACAAATATAAATTACCATCTTGGAGACCCTCCAAAAAAATATAAATTACCATCTGGGAGACCCACCAACACTCCTAAAACGACTTAGAGTTTTTAAAACCTCTACCTCCTTCAAACATTATTTTTATTGTTTATACCCTATCATTATCATACTTATTTTCATACCTACTGACTCTCATTGGTAGGATATCCGTTAACATACTGTCAATAGTACGGAACTCGCGTATTAAATCATCCATATCATATTTTATACCCCGTAGGTAAGATCGTGTCTGATCAAGTAATTTTTTTATAGGTGATACTAGCTGTTTTGCAGGCATTTTTTTTGGTCACAAGCCGAGGTTCAATCTTTTTACACGCTGTTGCAAGAGAAACACCAATGCCTGATATTATTAACAAAAACTGATTTAATGATGCTTCACTTGAAATTATACCAGAGCCGGTCAATAACAACGGTAAATATGATATTATCCGAAGTATTTTGTTATAATATTTCTAACATTTTTTTCACGCACCAAAGTTTTTTATGATAATATTTGTAATATTGCAATAACGCATCCACATCTTGTTTTGGAATTTCTTTTGAAATGTGATTGAAATCAACTATACTTTTTTTCATTATATAATATTTGTTTACAATAGTGCCAGTCCCTAAGTGATTAATTATGGTGTTTCAGCTACAAATTCCAGACACCACCAGTAACGTCTCGGGGGCATTTCCGTTGATGTCAACGTAAATGTTTCTTTGGTGTTCTTATTTAGCATCACCAGTAGAGGATTATAATATACATTCGGTGATGATGAAGTGGACGCAGTAATTTCCAAACCGTACATGGACAGTCTGTATAACCCAGTTACTTCTGCGGTATGTTCGAGAGTGTTATTTTGCGGTGTCCATGTTGATGATCCTGTTGCTACTGTGTACACGATATTTTTAATTTGTCCTTGTGGAATTTTAATCAGATTCGTTTTCTGAACAATATTAGGTATTCCAATGACAATGTTGTTTAGTTTCGTGTCAACGTCGGAGAGTTTAATATCAACAGTTGGTGGATCACCAAAAAATTCGTTAATGGCTCTATTCACATTTCTACGAAAATTTAAAAACGTTTGTACGTGTCTAGTAAAATTAGTATTAATTGTGGTCATTTCATCATTGATTGTAGCTAACGAAGCTGTTACTGAAATTTTCTTATCATCAACATATCTTTTCGTTGCAGCATCAAAATCAGATTCTGGTGTTCTAAGATTATTAATACCATTATTATTCATGTTGAGAAATGCACGCATTATACCACCGTTGACTAATACGTACTTAGATTCTTGATCATCAACGTATTTTCTTGTTGCGGCATCATTATATGCGGTTGGGTTTCCAAGGCCTGTAATTTTATTTTGATTCATAATAATGTTATCCTTGAATGAATCACCAGCTTTTTTGACATAATCATTAATTGACTTACCGGAATCTTGTATCTTACCTTGTTCAGTAAAAGTAACGATAATATTAACAACCGCGGTAGGAATTCGTATAAGTGCATCTGACAGTTGTATATTACTTGTCTCTAATCGTCCTTGTTTGTCCTGGAAAACAACGACTTTATTTTGATCTACACTTGTGACATTTAATAAATTATTGATTTCATTTCTGAGCTGATCAAGAGTTGCGTATCTAGATAAGTCACCTTGCTGACCTTTAGCCGATGAATCTACTAATAATGTTCCAAATTTTGTATAATAGCTCATTATTTATTATCCTACATAAAATTGTCAACATTAGTCAGTTTAATATTACATCAAATTATATAACAACAATGGCGAAGATATTAAATTTTGATACCGAGCGATTAATTAATCATAGACATAATAACGAACTTCCAGATTGTCATTATCTTATTATTGGTCGTACAGGATCAGGTAAAACAAATCTGTTATTGAATCTTTTGCTCAACAATAACTTTAACTATGACAAGGCATATATTTATACAATTAATCCACAGCAAGATAAGTACGAGCTAGTAAGCGAATATAATAATAGACTTCGTGATGAACTTAATGCTGGCGATGATATATTTTTAATAAAACAACCAGAAGAACTAATTCCAGTTAATAAACTTGACTCATCTGAGCATAAAATAATTGTATTTGACCGTATTCCGCTAAACAATGAGGAGATGAACAAGATTAGATCTTATTTTTCATTATCGCGTAATAAAAGATGTAATTCTGTTTATCTCGCCCAAGGTTTTTACAACGTCGATAGATTTATCAGGCGAAATACTGGTTGTTTTATATTATTTCCCGGACTGGACAATGTTGATGTGAGAAATATTGCAAACGAACAATGCGGTGACGTAACAAAAGATAAATTTATCGAATTATATCATCAAGCAACCAAAGACAAATATAATTTCTTTTTATGTGATAAGCTAGCGCGTGATCCGGCTAAGATGTTTCGTTGTTGTATTGACATGTTTTTATAAAACATATAAAAATAATGGACAAGCATCAACAAAGAATCGAATTGCTACAGAAATTTATTGAAACTCGAGCAGCTTTTAAGAAAAAAGTGGAAGAAGCTCGGCGTGGACAAGTTCAAGCAGAGGATGAAACTGCTAAACTTTTCAAACCTGTTACTGAAGCAGTACTTGGCAAGCAACCAGAAATATCAACATTATCTGCAGAGGAGCTTAAAAAATTACAAGAAAAAGGTTTGTTAGGTTTACTCGGAGAAAGATCGAAAGAAGAAAATAAAAAAAATTGCAGAAGAACTTGTAAGAAACATTGCTGATCCTGCTGCACGACAGGCCGAATTTGACAGATTAATAAACAACCCTCTTATGCTTCAGCACGCTATTACAAGATTGACTGTTAATCCAGCCGAGTTAAAGAGGTTACTAGAAAAATTGTCGGAGCAAACTAAGGAATTGGCTGAGAAACAAAAAATAATGACTGAAACCATTTTAGCAGAAATGCCTACTGAAAAACAGATAATACTTTATAGAAAAAATGCACGTGTTAAAATATCAGATGCAGAATATGACGAATTTATTGAAAAATATTGTATCACTGAAATTGATAAAATTCGAACCTGGCCAGAAGAAAAATATAATAATTTAACAGAAAAATTAACAAAAATTATAGATACTGGTTCACATGCTGATACAGAAATTAAAAATGCTAGAAAAGAAGAAGAAGTATTACCTCTGTTAAATATAATAAGAGAAGGAATTATTGCTGATATTTTACTTAAAATAGCAGTACAGTACAGAACCAGAAAAATAGAACATGCTAGTGGCTGGAATTTTAAAAGACTATTTGATAAATATGAAAACGAACGAGATAAAACATTACCAGAGGAAACCACTGGATCTGGAGTTAAAGTTTTTACATCAAACGCAGAAATAGTTCACCGACTTATGTTGCTGATATCATCCAAAGAGGCTGGTAATGAAAGCGCAGAGATCGATAACGAAATCATTGATATACTAGATCATCTTAGATCGAGTGGATTATTAACATCATCCGAGTATGAAATTTTACATAGCGATCTTATCTAAAAATATTAATATAATGTCACTAACATCAACAACATTATTACTTGATTCCTCGCAGACATTAGGAAACAGCGCAAACTTTTCCGTTTATTACAATCCGCCAATACAACTTGATTCTGAAAAACAGTATGAGATTGGACTAATTCCCTGCACAGCATGGAATTCTATGGCTAACGTAAAAACTGGAGTAAATGATGAGTTTAAGTTTATTGAAGGAGATAGATGGAAAACATTTAAAATTCCACAAGGAGCTTATAACCTTACTGATCTAAATAAGACAATAAAGGAGCTGATAACAAAAGCGGGCGGTATAGCTGATAATTTTGAGCTAACACCAAATTATAACATATTACGAGTTAGTATAACATTAAAAAATAATATGATGATTGATTTTACATCACCAAAAAGTATCGCATCACTGATAGGATTTCACCATAAATCTTATGATAGTCTTAAAGAAGCTGTTACATATAACGGTGAACTGCCAGTAAATATAACAGAAGTAAACACAATATTAATAAATTGCTCCATTGCAGCTGGATCTTACTCAGCCCAGGGTAGTAGAGGACAAACGATATATAGCTTTTCACCGGACGTTCCACCAGGATCTATCATGCAAATTAATCCACGTCAAGTTATTTATTATCCGATTAATCTTGAAAATCAAATAACAAGTATAACAATGCAATTAACAGATCAATCAGGTAGATCTTAACAACGAAATTGTCACGTATTATTTACACCTACGCATTGCGTAGGCGCGCAATAACGTAGTTATCGACGTCAATTTTGTGAGCCTATATTTTATAGACAAATATGAGACAAAAAAAAAATTATAGAAGAAAAATTGTAGGTGGATTTTTTGGAAACATATTTACTAAAATTGCTGAGAATATACCAGGAATTGCGCGTAAAGTAGCACCAATTGTACTTGACGCAGGTAAAGCTTTTGCGACAGGTGCAGCTTCTTCAGCAGGCACTGCAGTAGGACAAAAGATCGCTGATAAGATTAGAGGACCTTCCACATCGGAAATAAAACGAGCAATATCAGATATTGCGCCAACAAAAGAAACAAAACGAGCTATGATAGCTACAACAAAAAAAAATTATTATCACCACATGGTGAAGAAATAGTACGTAAACTTGTAAAGAAAACAAAACCGACGACTCCTGCTGCTTTTTAATTTTATGTAACGATTATAAAATAAAATGTCAGCTAAACATTATCTCGATCTTGCTGAAGAATATGATACTGACGATGCTGTAACAGAGTTCGAATACGTCGAGTATCTCGATGAAAACTCAAACGAACCAAATAAAACTGGTGCTAGAGCTTTTAACACAAGAAATGAGGACGTGTTTCTACTGCCGCATAAGGCAGTGTTAGAAGTGCGTAGCCAAATATTAACTGTGATAGGTGGTGATATTGCAGCTGGTGCAGAAACTGCGCATGTCAATAACGGTTGGTGCTTGTTTAAAAGTACACGATATCAAATGGCCAGTCAAACTGTAGAAGATATTTCAATGCACTTGCCTATAGCAAGTACAATACTTAACATTGTTTCGTTTAGCGATGATTATTCTAGATCAGTTGCCACAAACATGATGTGGTTTAAAGATACCTCATTCGGGACAGCTGTTTCGAGCGAGTTTCGTACTGGTGCTGGTAATCCCGCTGTAGATAACAATAATCTAATCGCCAATCCCGCTAATAATGCAGCCGGTGATACTGGAGAAGCGATAAGATTAGCGGTCACAAGAATAAGACGACAGCAGTATAACGAAGGATTTGCTAAACGAAAAGAATTTGCTGCAGAATCTCGCCAAATAACGATGATGCTTCCGTTAAGTACAATCTTTGGATTTTGCCGTGAATACAACAAAGTTTTTCGCGGAATAAAACATACACTTATTTTAGATCGAGCTGATCAAAACGATTGTATAATACACGCCGATGGGGTGGCTGAAGGACAGTTTGCTATTACAAGATTAGCGCTGTGGATGCCACGAGTTGTCCCATCTGTAGCTAAAACGATGGAACTCGAATCATTATTAACCGCTTATACAAAAAAGATATACTTCCAGCAAAACAGGATTTATCAAACAGCAATTCCTAACGCAACTGATTACACATGGCGTGTTACAACTACAGCTAGCGAACAACTACCTCGACATTTGTTCGTCGTATTTCAACGTCAGGCACGTCGTAATAATCAAGAAATGAACAACTCCGTATTTGATAACCCTGATGTCAGACGAATATTTGTTAGAGTAAATTCTAAACAATATTCCGAACGTGCAATCGAATGCAGTTTTGCTGACGATGAAACAAGAAACATATCTCGGCCGTATATGTACCTTATGGAAGCAATGCAAAAATATTAGGACGCGGACAGTGGATCTCAAATATCAGTAGAAGAGTTTCGATCGCTCTATCCTATCTTTTATTTCGATATATCAAAACATTCCGAACGAGCTATCGGATCAACTGCTGATACTGAGGTCACCTGGACACTTGGCGCACTGCCAGCCGAACAGTATAACGTATATGCGCTAGTTGTCAGTGATAGATTCTTGACTATTGACGCGACTAAAGGAAGAATGACTGTACAAGTTTAATCTAACAACTTTGATATAAAATAATGAAAACCAAGCACACAACCAGAGAAATATACCTAACATCCGGTCAAGTTGAAAAATTATCAGCAGCTGTTGCTAAACGCCGTTCTGTTTCTTTAATGATATCCCTGGGGACTTCAAATAAAACAGCGGTTAAATTAATGCTAACACAACAACAAATCGACAAACTCGTTAAAGGAAAACCGTTTGTTCTTAAACTATCTGTTTCACAAATAACAGCAATGTCAAAACAAGGTGGATTGTTTGGACCAGCACTTTCTGTGATAGCTTCGAAAATTTTGCCAGTACTTGGTACACTTGGACTAGCAGCTGCGTCAGGGGCGGTATCTGGCGCAACGAAAAAAGCAGTTGAAGGTCGTGGAATCAAACAAATCTATCGTCAGTGACTTCGTCACTCAGTTTTATGTAACAATATAAAATAAATGCCACAACGAAAAACAAAATCGGCGAGAAAAAAGAAAACAAAACGCAATCGAACAAAACAAGGAGGATTTATTCCAATAGCTCCACTACTAGCGGGATTAGCAGGAAGTCTTTTTCCAAACCTACTAGGAATCGGACGTGGAATGACTCTACCAGGTACCAGACGCTATTGAGCAATTTTGATATCATTGAAAAATTGAATGACGTTGTCGGATTTCGCGGAGTATTTTCTAAAGACGAACTTGATGACGTACCAGCAGGTGGTTCGTGCATTGTAAATATAGAAAACTTTAACGATGGCTCAGGCACTCACTGGGTTGCTGTCTATGATAATAATTATTTTGATTCGTTCGGACTTCCTCCGAGTGATCTTATAAAACAAATATATTTTTAAAAAATGTAAAAAAATATATTATTCGTCTAATCAACTACAGCCGATTGGAACATCAGCTTGTGGTTATTATTGTATAATGTTTATAAAACAAATGTCAAAAGATCCTAATTTTTTAAAGTTTATTTTACAGTTTGACAAGCAGCCTTCTCACGCAAACGATGAGATTGCAGTTAATTTTTGTAAAGCTATCTAAAGCTTACTAGTAATTTTATCCAAATTACAAATATATAATGTCAACATACTGTCTCAAATGTAGAACTAAAACAGAAAAGAAAACAGAGACGACGGAAAAAACAAAAAATAATAGAATAATGCTGAAAAGTATTTGTGTTGTTTGTGGTAGAAAGAAAAGTATGTTTCTGAAAAAACAAGTAGCTGAGACGTTAGGATCTGGTGTGGATAAAGTTATTCTGATTGATGATTCATTGATAACAATTTTTTTATGAAACAAAATAAAATAAAATGAAGTGCAATTGTGATTGCGATAAAGATCTTTGTATCGAACAAGATAAAATCGTCACGTACTGTAAATCATGCAATCGCCGTGAGGTCATTGGCAGCGGAATTGACATTCACAAATTGATTGGCAAATTACCAAAACCAAAAGGTGGTTGGACATTGCCAGGTCATAAATATACTGGACTTTATAATCCTCTTGATAAACAACTTGATGAAAATGATAATCCGCTGCCAGGACAAGAACCTTACAATCAAATTGATGCAATAGCAATGCGCCATGATATCTGTTATCGTGATATCGAACGTCCTGACAACGCTCGTGCAGAAAGTTCAAAATCAGATTGTGATAAAGTAATGTTAGACGAACTTCGCGATATGAAACCGATAAATATGCGAGAACGTTTTGATAGAAGGCTGGTGCAGGATTTTATTGGAGCAAAATATAAATTAGGACTCGGAAAGGAATTGTATGACGATCTTGCAGCTGAACTACACAAACCTAAAAAAAAGGTTTTCGTGACGTAAAGTTGTTGCAAATGCCGTTGATGATATCTGGGCGGTAGATTTAGTTGATGTGTCAAATCTTGCTCAGTTTAATATTGGCGCTGATGGCTCTCCAAAGAAATACTTGTTTAATGTTATAGATATTTTTAGCAAATATGCTTTTAGTGTACCTGTTTCGGATAAAACAGGATCGTCGATAACTGATGCGTTAAAACAAATAATAACAAGTACTGAAAGAAAACCGAACAGAATCTGGACCGATCATGGAGCGGAGTTTTTCAATAAAAAATTTTAGCGGTTTTGCTCCAAAATAATATCAAAAAATATGTTACATAAACATATGACAGCTAGAAACACAAACAGGTATATTGATGATCTTCCACAGATAGTTGACGAATATAATAACACGAAACATCGAACCACTAAAATGTCGCCAAATGACGCAATTAAAAATCCGATATTAGCAAATGAAAACATGTACCGCAGACATAAATTTAAAGTGGGTGATCGAGTTAGAATTTCTCTGACGAAGAAAACATTTGAAAAAGGATTTACTTTAAACTGGAGCGAAGAAGTATTTGTCGTTGATAAAGTACTTTTAACAATACCTGTAACATACTCGTTAAAAGATTTATTAGGTGAACCTATAACCAGTAGTTTTTACGAGCAGGAACTTCAGAAAACTGAACAAGATGTTTTCGTTATCGAAAAAGTTATTAGGAAAAAAGGCAACAAAAGTTTAGTTAAGTGGCGCTGGTATAGCGATAGATTTAATAGTTGGATCCCAACCAAGCAAATTATGAAATAATGTTTCTGTAGATTTCCTCGTACTTACGTTTGATAGAGTTACATTTTACTGTTTGCATAACGATATTAGATATTGTCTGCGATCGTCAGAGATCGTCATTAAGTTAAAAATCTTGACAAATATAAAATCGAATTTTATATTTTTTTGTCGGCCTGGAATTTTTAGATTTAAAAAAGGTTTGATAAGCTGCCAAAATATTTGTTGTTCGGCAACAGTAAAATTAAATTTTATTATTTTTTTAACAATGTGATACTTAACATTATATCGTCCAGTTGTCGGTCTGCTCTAATTTTTTCTGTCAACGACGGCGTTGCTGTTGTCATCTTCATCGTCATTATTAAATAAAATATCATCTTCGCTATAGCTAGCAAATTTGTCTAAATCTCCTGCTGTAAAATTGTTGTTAGTGATCTTATCACTTGCTTTTGTATTGTCGACGACTTTGTTGTTGGTGATTAAATTGTCGTTAGTGATTGTAATATTGTATGCGACTTTATCGTTAGTGATTGTATCACTAGAGATGAAATCTCTTGCGATTGTATCTTCCGCGTATATATCAGCAAGTCTTTCCATCAGGTTCATATTATAATATACTTTTATCTAATTTATTGTTATAAGATGACTAACGAGGTAAAATATCAACAAAAAGTTAATATATTAAACTACAAGGAACTAGCCGAAGCAGTGAGAAAATGTCTGTTAGGGTATAATTCTTATTGTTACGTAAGGCGATTCTAACAGGCAGAAAAAAATAAACTTAACGATAGCGCAATAATGACGCTGAAATTTGATTATAGCATTTGCCCACAATTGCTTGATCAGAAAGGAGCTTTAAGCATCGTATCTAAAGATAATCCAAGCATTATATTTGCTTGAAAAAGCTGATCTTATTATTCTATCAGCAACAAATTTTACTGCCCTGGGATTTATCTTGTAGTATTGAGCAGCAGATGAGATTGAAGGAAATTTGATTTTCTTATCTATTTCGAGATCAAATGAAACAACAGGTTTTGCTGGACGTCTAAAATTGTTACCATCACCACCTAGTCCTTTTCTCACATTTTCCTCCTGGTTAACTAGTTCTAAATTTTCCAGTCGATTATCAGTTTTTACGTTATTGATGTGATTAATAGCCAAACCATTAGGTATAGGTCCGTTAAACGTCTCGTAAACAAAACGATGGCTAAGATAATTAACTTTACCGGCTAGTGTTCTTCTGACAGTTACCATGAGATACCCCATATTATTCATAAAACCAACAACTTTTTTAGTTTTTCTTCTTCGAATAATTCTCTTATCATTTACCTCGTAAAGATTAAATATTAGGTGGCGTTAATATTCATCTTGTAAAGCTAAATTTTCAATATTGTCATCAGTAATCGAATTATTTACTCTATATACTCGTTGTCCTTCTGGAATATGATCGCAGAACAAAGTATAAATAAAATCTTTTCGAAACATTTCAATTCTATCTGTGTCATCACCTTTCACTGAAATTATCATACCAGCCGGAGTTGGTTTTCCTACAGATTTTTTAGATTTTATGTTAATAACCGAACCTAATGCATTTCCAGCATATGAGTTATACTTCGGATGAACATGATATGCTTCTTGCTCTTCCGCTGTCAGTCTCATATAGCTTAAAATTTCTGTCATTATACTATAAGCATTTTATATCTCTAATTGATTTTTCAACTGGCGTGCGGTGAGTTATCGATTGAACAATCAATTAGAGATATAATATATATAGCAATGTTGAAATTACGTGATATAGCCAAGAAGAGCCTTATGGGAGAACCTGAAAAAATAGCGACTGCCTTTACAGGATTCGACAACAGTTATCTGTTTGATAAAGAAATCGTACTAGTAAATTTCACTGCAACAAATCTCTATCATTTGCTAGAGCCAACTGTAAAACATGAACTTGAAAAACATAAGGGTCTAAGAATATTAGTGCAATATCACGTTATATTTTCAAAGCTACTTGTGACTGACGAAGAAATTGCAGACCCTTACATTAATGCAAAATCAAGGCGTGTTTTGCTCGTGACTGATCTTTTGTCACTAGCTAATGAAATACATCAGGAAATTTGGAAAAAGATAGAAGAATTTACCGAATCGGGTTCGGGTTGGAAGTTTGAAATCATTACTGAAATTTTATTTCACAAAATAAAATATAATGTATTACGCGGTAGTTCGTATACTGACCTACCATAAAAAATAAAAAATAAAAAATGCTGTATAAACGTAAAGAACCTCGATAACAGATGTTTTCAGTGGGCTATTCTTTATGCGCTATTTCCAGCAGAAATACACGTTGATCGTGTTGACAATTATTTTAGTCTCGTATCAAAATTAAATTTTAATGGTATTGACTTTCCAGTTGCAGAAAATCAAATGCCAAAGTTTGAAAAGCAAAATAATGTTTCAGTAAATGTTTTCGGACTAGATGAAAAAGAAAACGTCTATCCGAGATATATTTCAGAAAAAGCTTCACAATCGACAATAAACTTGCTGTTTTATAAGAATCATTACGTTTGGATTAAAAACTTTAATGGACTAGTTGGCAGACAGTATAGTAAACGAAATAAAAAAAAAATGTTCTTTTCTTATCGCTGCTTGCACGGTTGTAAAGACAATGAAACATTACAAAGGCATTTGCAGTACTGTAGTGACGTACAACGAATAACAATGCCGTCCAAAGAAAATAGTTTTCTGCAGTTTGTCAATCACAATCACAAACTAAAAATTCCTTTCGTTATATATGCTGATTTCGAATGCTTACTTCAGCCTGTACTTGGCGTAGAAAATAATCCTGACAAATCGAGTACAAGAAAAACTCAAAATCATGTTCCATGTGGAGAGGCGTACAAAATAGTTTGCTGTGCTGATTCGAGCTTATCCAAACCAATCAAATTATATCGTGGTAAAAATCCAGCTGTTTGGCTTCTCAAGCAGTTAATTAACGAAGTTGATGGTATATTTAATCGTTTAAAAAGAATAACTCCAATGATAAAACTGACATCTCAACAAGAATCTGATCACGAACAAGCGGAATTTTGTCATATTTGTGAAAAAGCTTTTGACTCGCCTGATAATAAAAAAGTACGTGACCATTGTCATTTGACCGGGCAATATCGTGGAGCGGCTCATGATAAGTGTAATTTAAAATTTCATGCTCCAGATTTTATTCCAGTTGTTCTTCACAACTTCCGAGGATATGATAGCCACATTATCGTAGAAGCTTTTGGTGATCCCAACATAATATCTCGTTTAAAACTTAATAATATAATCAAGTGAATTCCAAATAATTTTGAAAAAGTATATGTCAGTTACGCTAGGTAAGTTGCGTTTTTTTTGACAGCCTACAGTTTATGGCGGCATCGTTAGATGAGCTGGTAAAAGGTTGTAGCTAGTTTAATAACCTACGCGACTGTTTTGGAGATAAATTTAATCTACTGACTAAAAAAGGAGTATTTCCATACGAGTATCTCAACGATTGGAGTAAATTTGATGAAACCTCGCTACCAGACAAGGATAAATTTTATTCGCAACTTAAAAATGAAAATATAACCGATGACGAGTACAAATATGCACAAAATATTTGGAAAGAATTTGATTGCAAGACGTTTGGCGATTATCATGATTTATATTTGAAAACAGATGTATTACTACTAGCAGATGTTTTTGAAAGTTTTCGTCGAATAAGCTACAGCAATTATGGACTAGATCCTTGTTGGTATTATTCTGCTCCCGGGTTATCTTGGGATGCTCTGTTAAAGTTTAGTAAAGTAAGGTTAGAATTACTAACTGACGTTGATATGTTCAATTTTATCGAAAAAGGTATCAGAGGCGGTACTAGTGTTATAACAAAGAAATATTCTAAAGCAAACAACAAATACCTGAAAGAGTACAATCCTAAACTTCCTTCGAAGTATATAATTTATCTAGATTATAATAATTTAT
The DNA here is from genome assembly GCA_016617855.1 of Megalonaias nervosa. Classification (NCBI taxonomy): domain Eukaryota; kingdom Metazoa; phylum Mollusca; class Bivalvia; order Unionida; family Unionidae; genus Megalonaias; species Megalonaias nervosa. Next base: position 34,008 of record JAECUM010012592.1, on the reverse strand, counting down.
ACGGCTATTCTATGGCAGAACCAATGCCTTTTGGTGGATTTCGTTGGATTACATCTGAACAATTTCTATCGGAGACAGAAAAAAAGATACCCGACGATGTTTCGTATTTTGTTGAAGTTGATCTCGATTATCCTATTTCGCTACACAATTTACACAACGATTATCCTTTCTGTGCAGAATCAATAGTAATAGATTATAGTTTATTATCTCAAGAACAACAAGCAATAACATCACCAAGACAAAATTCTATGGTCAAAAAACTAGTACCAAATTTATTCGATAAGAAAAATTATGTTTTGCATTACAAAGTTTTAAAACAAGCAATAGACGCCGGTCTCGTGTTGAGGAAAGTTCATAAAGTTTTAAAGTTTAATCAGTCACCTTGGATGAAAGGTTATATTAACTTAAATACTTCGAGAAGAGCTGTAGCGAAAACTGATTTTGAAAAAATCTTCTTTAAGCTTATGAACAATTCCGTTTTTGGTAAGAAGATGGAAAATATTAGAAAACGAGTCAATATCGAGCTAGTTAATGATATCAATCGCAGAAATAAACTTGTGTCGGACGATGATTTTGTTAGCATGAAAATTTTTAATGAAAATCTTGTCGTGATACAAAGAAGAAAAACAAATCTAAAACTAAACAAGCCGATTTACATTGGAGCTTCTGTGTTAGATTTATCGAAGTGGGTCATGTACGATTTTCATTATAATTTTGTTAAAAATCAGTGGCCGTCCAGTAGACTATTGTTTACTGATACCGACTCGCTCGTGTATGAAATCAAATGTGAGGACGTCTATCAGGATATATATGATAATCGACATCTGTTTGATCTTTCCGATTACCCTCGTGACAGTAAATTTCATGACGACATAAATAAAAAGGTTATTGGTAAGTTTAAAGATGAAATGAACTCGAGCATCATCAAATACTTTATCGGATTGCGCAGTAAAATGTACGCCGCATTGCTAGATAATAATAAAATAACGAGAAAGGCAAAAGGTTTGCCTCGCGATTTTGTTAAAATGTTTATGAAATTTGATGATTACAAGTACGTGCTTGACGGTGGCGTTAGTTTTATAAGAGCAATGGCTATTCGAACAAATCGTCATAAACTCGAAACAGATGTCATTATCAAACGCGGATTGAGTAATTTTGATGACAAACGTTATTGCGAAAATGGAGTAGATACATTTACACTTGGTTATTGTTTTGATGTTAGATCTATACTCGATATTATATTCGATGACTAAGGTATGAAAATTTGTGTAAACAATAAAAATAATGTTTGAAAATTTGACAGTGACAAATAGCTATAATAGCAAGATCAAATATCTAATGATAGACGGCAAACAGTTGACAGTTGAAATTAATAATGAAACATCAGGTATATGTTTTACCGCAGCTCGTGACAAGCTAAAACTTTCGTTTATCAGATCTGATGACAGCGAGTATTTCAATTACCTGGAACAATTGAGCCAGAAGTTATCAGCGGAATTTAAAAACTTTCATGATCCGATAAGTCAACAAAAATATACTAAACTTACCATCGATCTCGATCGGTCAAAAGTATATTTTATCGACAAAAAATATCCTCTGAACAAGCCGCAAATAAAAGATTTACTCGAATGTCGTCGCTGTGTGAGCGGTAAAGTAAAGTTTAGTCTCTATTATCGCGATGATGAAATATTTCTAATATCAACGGTTGAAACACTGATAATTGGTGATGAGGTATGAACAATAAAAATAATGTTTGAAGGAGGTAGAGGTTTTAAAAACTCTAAGTCGTTTTGGGAGTGTTGGTGGGTCTCCCAGATGGTAATTTATATTTTTTTGGGAGGGTCTCCAAGATAGTAATTTATATTTGTTTGGAGGGTGGGTAAAAGTCTTGGATTATATTTGGTCTAAAACCAGCACTTGTTAAAAATGAAAATCGTTCTGGGGTGGGGATTTGAGGGTCTCCGAGATGGTAATTTATATTTGTTTGGAGGGTGGGGAGAGGTCCTGGGTCCAGAACTAGCACTTTCCCTTACTACTAAGATTTCCTGCTAAGATCTTTTCTGTGGTTCTCATGGGCGCAGTTTTGCGTAAACATGAATACTCGACAGGGGTGAGATAAGACACCTATTATATTGGTAACTCTGGTTCATCAACAGTAAAGTGACGAAAAAGGCCTGTTGTATAACCAACGATCACTTTAATGTGTGCCAAGCAAACCACTAGTCAAGACAGTTACTAAATATTGATCTAGTATTGTATAGTGGATAGAGTTTGACTTTCATATCGCATGTGACATTTCAAATTACTTCTCTCTCTCTCTCTCTCTCTCTCTCTCTCTGTCTCTCTCTCTCTCTCTCTCTCTCTCTCTCTCTCTCTGTCTCTCTGTCTCTCTCTCTCTCGAAGTTGGAAGAAGCAACCATAGATAAAAATTCTTGGCTGGATTGGTTGTCAAACAGGTGAATCACATAATAGAGACTATAGCTAATTCACTCAGCTCGATCTGTGTTTATTGCAAAACTTCTGGACGAAATTTAAGAAATTCGTAAATGATAACATCGAAGTGAGGTCGAGATGGAACTTAATTTAAAAAAAAAAATGAAATGTACACTATAAAAATTAGATACGGTGAGATCAACATGCTTAAAACATATATTTCATTCTTAACCAGCAAATTGTTTTCTGTTCTTTACGCCTTTATAGTTACAGAAACATATAAGTTTGAACTTACCCACTAACACTGTCAGGAAAATCAACAGGTACGCCTCCATCCTGGCTATGTTGGCTTACTGATCCTAATATGGATCCTAACCCGAACTTTAACCTTTCCCGATAGGGTGTGTGTGTACTAAATTAAATATAGAGTTGATTCTTGGAACATGACGTTTAACGTAAGATATACACCACGTGAAGAGTGACAACAAAGTTTTTGAATCATTGCTATCTGGTGTAAGATCTGGGTCAAGTTCACGCTAAAGATATGAATAGTGATAAACACGAAAGGATGTATTTATTTATTATTGTAAGCAATAAAACAAAATAATTTAATCTTTCTGAGATTACTGAGGTCAACAAATAATTATTAATCAGATAGTCTATATCATGTAATCTTTTGGATGGTAGGAAAATATGCTAAATCCTCAGATTTTATGTTGCGGGTACATGTTTGAGAGAGAGAGAGAGAGAGAGAGAGAGAGAGAGAGAGAGAGAGAGTTGAGTAATATTTAGACCAAAATTGTCTCTCGACTTCAAAGCAAATATTTTAAAAGAAAACAGAGTCAAATCTATTTTCTGCCGTCATTTCAAAATTATGCAAACGTTTTCGGCCCCAACCTTTGCAGGTGTGTGTATATATTCCTATGACATGGAAGAGAATCCCTTCAAAAACTGGGGCTTCATCCTTGGCTTGCCATGGCAAAGCTTTATGCACACACACAACATGGTAGAGAGTTATACCAAGTAACCGACCGACGGAAAATAAATATGCTAAAAGTGGTTGACAGGTACAAACTTTAGGTTTTGCAGGTTCAAATTTACCGCATATATCAAACTTTGTTGCATTCGATACAATTCAAGAATATCTTAGAACGGTATGCCAACGACACAAATGAACTCAGCCATTATGCTCACGCCACTCAAATATCAATAAATATTCAAATAGGCATACCGATCAAAGTTATTTTGTATAGTGCAGTCTCAAATTGTATGATATGTTCTAATAAAGAATTTAATATATTCCAGTAGATTAGACCCTGCTAAAACCACATAAACTTAATATGCATCTCTTTAAGGTACAAGTTTACAAACAGTAACATTTTTTACACATTGTGTTTGTTGTAGAACCTTTTGAATTAAAATTTGTGTATGGTGAGGGTACACAGAATTTCCTAAATTATTTTTGTAATGTTTAATTGTAGATTTGGACATACTTGGCAGTAGAGGGCAGATGATTTTCACGAATGCAAAGTGACTTTCATTCTTCACGGTTTATCGTAGTTTTTGAACTCTTTCGGGATGATGCAGGTATGTTAAATCATAACATTAAACAAAAACGTTGCAAGAACATTCCAGCAAATTCACCAAACCATGTTGTCACAACGTAAAAAAGTTATTTGGAAAGAAATTGGAAATGACAAATTTGTTTGAAATTTTAAAAAGATTATAGCAAATTCCGGAAATATCAAATTTGGTGACAAATATTATTTTGCATTTCCAACTTTTTCCAAATAACATTTTTTACGGAAACAGCAAATGAAATTTCGGCATTTGCTATTCCAGATGAACTTTATCAGTATAAAGTGATGTCCTTTGATATGAAAAAATTCTTCCTCAACATTCAACATGGACATGAAACATATGGTCTAGATAACTGTGACTCTTACATTGATGACGTCATCATCCACAACTATACCTGTTATGGTCAAATGGAAACCATTCGGAAGTTCGTTGATTGACTCGGTGGTGCAAATTTGAGTGTTAATAAATACGTTAAAGTGAGTTTTGCATTGCTTCCTTCACATTTTAGGACTTGTTATGGGGCAAGGGCAAGTTAAACCTGTAAATCTTAAGGTCAGTGCTATCTAAAAAATTTCCAGTGCCTATTTATATAAAGCAATTGATGCGATTTGCTGGTATATCTGGATATTATCGGAAAATTTTGTTAAAATTTCTCCATAACTGTCGAGCCTTAGACAACTTTGTTGAGTAAGAAATCCGAGTTTCAATGATCTGATAAGAGTTAGGAATCTTTCGACAAATTAAAAACCATTCTTAACAGTGCAACAGTTCTATCAGGTCCAAATTTACAACGAATTTTTTTTTTAATGTATGTTGATGCAAGTGATGTGGAGGATGGTTGAGTGTTGATTCAACAGGACAAATTTGATGCCTATCACCTAGTGTGTCGTTTTCTAAAGAACAAAATAAGCAAGCACCACAGAAATTTTTCCACAATCGAGAACGAATGGTTGACTTTGATATTAGCTTTGCAACATTTTAAAGTGTATATTAGTTCAGCTCATTCTCTGATTATGGTGTTTAGTGATCACATCCCCTTAATTTCATTAGCAAAATGGAAAACAAATATTAAAGACTGTTTAGATGACGTTTGATGCTGCAAGAATAAGTCATTGACATCAGACTCATCAATGGAAATATAATGTGATTGCAGATGCACCTTAATGTGTATAGAAATACTATATTGCTTTATTTTGTGCATATTCTGTTTAAATATACTGAGCGTCAGTCTTAATACATCTTCCCATATAATTATGATTATTATAGTGTCATATGTTTATTTGACAAATATGCCAAACAAAGCTTAATTGTACAAACTTTTCTTTTTCCTTATGAGGGAAGGTATTATGTATAGCTATATTGCATGCTTAACTTTTATCTATTAGTGTCGATTGTACATTAAAATAATGGTCGTTTGTAAACAACATGTTTACATAGCTAACTTTTGTCAATGATTGTAAGTTATAAATAACATGCTAACATAGCTTTCTGAGGTTAGATTACTCTAGAAATAGACTGGAGGTTCCGTAGGAATGCTTCCCATATAGGTTAAGTAAAAGTGTGTAGAAATAGGAACTTGATAAACAAATAATTCATGCCTATGCTAGATCAGTCTTTTGAATATATTAGTGATCCGATTTTGCAGTTGTGTTCAGATATAATTTGATACATAGAGAAATAAACTGTTTGTTGATTTTACTTAAATTGATAGTTTCACTAATTTCTTTTACTTAATATAAGACCTAGAGTTGTAACAAATACATTTTGAAGAAAAGTACGTCATTGAAGTCATATTTTTCATTGGTGTTGCTATAAGCAACAAAGACGAATGGATGCATAAAGTTACGTGACATGTAACTGTGCTACATTAGAAAACCATTTTTAAAACAAGAAACACACTCGTGCTTGTTTTTTCTAAGCTTTCCAACCAAGTCTGAGACATTTTGGATTTTGTTATGTTGGTTTGAGAGGTCACTTAAAGGGTGTGGAAAAAGGTTATAGAAAATTCGGCCAAGAGACGTACAGTTCTATCATCTCTTTAACATACATGCATCTTCTGCCTATGGTGATTTCAAATGTTACCACTCCCATCATATGCCATGGCTCTTTATAATAAGAATCAGACCATTATGATCTAAATTGAAGATCCTTATTAATACCATTCATGTATAACAACATATCATTTAGTGACAACGCAATACGAATGGTCAGCGGTCACTTTAAATTTTGCACAAGCGATACGATACATGCATACGATGAATCTGTACATGTTATGATTTCTGGCTTTCATTGCCGAATCAATCGTGCTTGCTGGAAAAATCTTACTACTGTATGTTATTAAATTGTGTTTCACGTGCATCGCCTCTACATTCAGTTGCTAATATGAAGAAAAATGTTTTCACACAAAACACAGTCCCATTTCACCCTCACTCGCCAAATTCATCTCCTACATCTGCTCCTCTTCTCCACTTAAACCTAAACCGTATCGGATGAATGTACACATGCACCATAAAATCCAGCTTGAGAAGGCCAAGGAACATACTTGACAAAGTATCTGAAGACCAAGGGGAGAGTTGATAAGGTCTGAAGCAACTTATTGATGTTTTAATTTTACGTCATGTATTATGTTTCTAAAGTATTGTTTTGGACGATTCTATCGATTATCCCTACCATATGAACAGCACATGCAGAGAAAGCATTATCCTGTTATAGTCAACCTTTATTTTTCAATTCTCTCAGGCAAACAGTACGATATTGTCGAACACACTGATCTAATAAAAATGTGAGTGGTTCATATATCGTTTCCCTATTGGACTTAGCTTTTCTTGCTTAAACCAGTCAAATGCATACATCATTTTCCTTTAGATTCAGCCTTTCTTGCTTAAAGATGAGAAACCAGTCAAATAAGGAAGTACTCTTTTGTTTCATTTAATAAAACAACTCTTAATACTCTTATCTGCTGTCTCAGAGCTAATAAAGAGAGCGTTATGGCATCCACTAGCAAAACAGACATAAGTAAATAATATGTATTCAAAAGAATATGAGGCTTATGATTAAAGAGCTTAATTTTTATGAATAAAAATCGAATGAAGGCTTGGGTGTGCTTAGTGTTTTGTGGCTCATCAACATTGCTAAGATTGTATTGTGCCGAGTCAAAGTCAAGCGTCTCGCACAACGATGTATTGCTTAGTCAACGATGCTACACAGTGGCTAAAATCGTGACCGAATGAGAACAGAACCTAATAGTTGTAATTATCTGATAAAATGCTAACACAAATTTGAGTGAACCGTTTTGATATGAACAATGGAGCATTTATTTTGGAGCGCAGTTGAAACATACTGATAGAAGGTATGGCAGAAGTACACACACAGATATATATCAACATGTTATTAATCCGTTCAGTAAGGGTCATAAGTGCTGCTTGAAAAGGTCAATATCACCCAGAGAAAAAACAAAGTAAAGACTTAGAAGTGCTGATTCAAACATTATGCTGCTGACACAATATAAGATATTATCCAATTTTTCTGTGATTTTCAATTAAGTTTCATCCATTACAGCGTTTGAAACAAGAATTCATGGCCACTTTAACACTGAATTTTTAAACAATGAAGAAAAAATATTACCATTCAAGAATTTGTTTGATGGGGTTTTTCTCGCAGATGACCTGGAATTATTTTTAAATGTTAATACCTTTTAGTCGTAAAAATGCATTTACAAACCTCTGTCATTGGTCCAAGTTAAGAGAAACAGGATATATATTTTTGTTCAGAATTTGGTGTCGCAAAGCTAGGTCCCGCTTCCTGAAGAGCACGCGTATGATACTGACTATGGCTTCTTGTATTTCGGAATTATACTGTTAACTCCAGGGTTCCAATGTCAAACATTGCAGTAATTTTTGCTAGCGTTTATAGATGCAACCTTTTTTCTTCAGTACCAATTAAGTAAACCAAATGTGGACAATAGATTTTTTTAAAATATAAAATAAAAACACAGGGTTGAATTAATAGCTATTTATGTGCAGGTTTATTGAGAATCGGTTTAAAGTGGATGGGAAATGGTTAAACGGTTTAAACTAGATAGAACAAGTTGAGAGATCCACGGTGCATGTTATCTACACTACTCATTATTTGTATATTTTACCTCAGGCAGGGATCAAAGACCATACCCACAGATGGCTACTACCTTCGACAACTATGTACCAAGTTTTGTTAATTTATATCCAGCTCTTTAGGTGCAGGATAGTTACGGACAGACGAACAAACGGACAAACGGACCACGTTAAAGCGTGTTAATAATACGAATTTATATAACTGATTTTGAATTGTGGAATTTGTATCTACCTTAGAGCTTTCAGATATAAAACAATGTGCAGGAATCCGGAGCAGAAAATGTATCATCAATTATTACTAAATAAAAAACAGTAAAATTTGTTATTAAATCTGGAGCATTAGTCCCATTGATGTGTGCTCTTGTTGACGACGACGAAGACGACGACGATGACGATGATGATTATACTAATAAGGAGAAGTAGAAGCAGAAGAAAAAGAAGTAATAAATGGAAAGGAGAAAAATAATTGCCTTCTTGATGAAAACATTCGTCTTCTTTGCATTTTTCGCCCCTTCTTCTCATTATTATTGTCACCATCGGTATCTCCTCCAGCTTGGGAAATTGTAACAAGATGCAGGTGTTTATACCATAGATGTATTTACGTTTATAGAACTTATCGCGTTTAATAACATTAGGTCTGATTCTAAAGTTTTTTATTGCGGAGGGGGGTGGGTGGGTGTGTGCGTGCGTGCGTGCGTGCGTGCGTGTGTGTGTATGTGTGTGTGTGTGTGTGTGTGTGTGTGTGTGTGTGTGTGTGTGTGTGTGTTACGACAGAGATTGTAAAAGCATTGTCCAACGGTACTTGCATCTTTTAGTTGTTTGCTGTTTTGCACATGTGATAATTTTGCACGGTAAAAATGTGACTATATGGGATACTTTTCGGTACTGTGATCAGTAAATGAGTTCACCTTTAATTATTGCACTTGTGTTATGTTAACCTTGTCTATGGTTAAAGGAAACGGATTCATATTTAGAATTAGGAATTTAGATGAATCAAAGTCACCAAAATATCTGAGTAACAATCCAGCCCAAATGGAAATTCCGGTCACAAGCGTCAAACATGACCACGTGTTCCGTCGTATTGAGCACGTAATATATAGTGCCTAAAAATACATAAACTCTATACTCGCATTAAGCAGCAGTTTACTATCATTGAATATTAAATATGTACAGCTTTCATTTCAGTTGATTGTTTGTGGTTTAGAAAGAAATCACGGTACAAGAGATTATGTGTGTTTCGTTCATGGATGAATCCATCTCTTTACAAAGATTTCATCCGGTTTAAGTCAGTCATTTATTTTCCAACTTAAAATCTCATATTTCTATGCAGAACATTTCTGGACTATTCATATAAAAAAGCAACTGAAAAGAGAAAACGTATAGCCTAATCCCCACACCATGCTATAAATTATATATGTAATTGATACTCACTTTTAAATATCCTAAACAAATTTAAAAATCAAAAGAACCACGTCCCTGGACCAGTGTCTCAAACCAAAAAGTGGTATCATTACCTCATTGCACGAGTGTGCTGTTTTCATTTGTACCATCATGTTTTACATTTTCTATTTGACTTTTTCTGATTTGCTCCCTACAATTTTTGAGATGCTATTTTGACAAGGCTTGCCACACGGTAAGGTTTCGTGGCAATCAAGTATGTTTTATATTCTCCATGCACAGGAAATGTAATTAAATCCACCTCTGTCTTTTGTTTAGATAACTCAATTTGAGATTAATTTCGCATTTTAAAATTAACTTGTAAATCAAATTGTGGCTTGATTCATTTTCTAAAAACATACCTTCACTAAATCCTACAGAACACCCGGTTGTGTTCCTGTCATTCAATTTGGAAAACTTTCACAACATATTTTAAAAATCCCCATCTGGACGTTTCAAGAAAGAACAACAAGAGTCTACAGCATCACAAGACCCTGTCATTTGGCACATATTGTACCTTCAACAAACGACAAAAACGAAATGAGACAAATCTAGTTTAGAAATCCAAAGAATACTTTGCGTAATTATTAATATTTTTAGATTATGTAAAATGTTTCCATTCTGCTGGTTAGTTTTAAAACATCTCATCTAGAACCACCAATTACTGTTTTAAATTTATCGTTTGCATCCCTAAATGGTGAAGTTTTACTTGTTGAATAATTGTAGACGGATATTGATAAAATCCACAATATCATCAGTTCCATATCACATTTATCCAAATACAAATTTGTGCATTGACTCATATCAAATATGTACTTTATTCCTTTCTTATAACGTACTATCTTCACTATCTTACTATTAGGGTTTAATTTACTTATATGTTGCTTATTTTGTTTTGACGCTTAAAAAATAATGATATTTTTAATAAAAAAATGTTCTCTATGTTATGATATTTTGTAACAACCCTTGACAACACAGTAGTAAGGCGAAAGGCCGATTCTATCTCAAAGACCTCTCTCCACCCCCTCCCTCTCTCAGAACAAATACAAATTACCCCTCTCTCTACCTTAAAACTCCCACCCCAAACGATTTTTTTTTTATTTTTCTCAAAACCAAGAGCCGATTCTAGCTCAGATATAATCCTATACTTTTTACACTAATATATTACATGTGTACCTAACAGATGTTGTAAAAGGTAATGTAATCTGGAAATCAATCAATACTCTCTACAAGCCAAGCCTTTGATGTACGCAGTCTGAAAATCAATCACACATCAACCAAGCCAGGTAACATGTCTTAGTCATACTGCAACGTCACGCGGAGATGTGTCAGAACATTCCAGAAAACTCCCACGCAAAATGACTCATAATAACATGGAATTTCTAGAACGCCCACGCAGATCTATTAGTATATAAGGCAGGTAAAATTTCCTTCTGAGGCACTTTCAAGAGGACGTCTTCACCGAGCGGAATCAAGTAAGTGACGTTTTTCATATATTATTTATACCTCATCAACAATTATCAATGTTTCTACTGTTGATATTAGAAATATTTCATCATCACGATAGTAGAGACTAAACTTTACTTTACCGCTCACACAGCGACGAGACTCAAATAAATCTTTTATTTGCGATTTGTTAAGAGGATATTTTTTGTCGATAAAATATACTTTTGATCGATCAAGATCGATTGTAAGTTTAGTATATTTTTGTTGGCTGATCGGATTATGAAAGTTTTTAAATTCTGCTAACAACTTCTGGCTCAAATGTTCGAGGTAATTGAAATACTCGCTGTCATCAGATCTGGTAAGAGAAAGTTTTAGTTTGTCTCGAAGTGTGGTAAAACATATACCTGATGTTTCATTATTAATTTCAACTGTCAACTGTTTGCCGTTCATCATTAGATATTTGATCTTGCTATTGTAACTATTTGTGACTGTCAAATTTTCAAACATTATTTCTAAAGTTTAGATAAAATTTCATACCTTAGTCATCGAATATAATATCGAGTATAGATCTATCATCAAAACAATAACCAAGTGCAAATGTATCTACTCCATTTTTGCAATAACGTTTGTCATCAAAATTACTCAATCCGCGTTTGATAATGACATCTGTTTCGAGTTTATGATGATTCGTTCGAATAGCCATTGCTCTTATAAAACTAACGCCGCCGTCAAGCGCGTACTTGTAATCATCAAATTTCATAAACTTTTTAACAAAATCGCGAGGTAGACCTTTTGCCTTTTTCGTTATTTTATTATTATCTAGCAATACGGCGTACATTTTACTGCGCAATCCGATAAAATATTTGATGGTGCTCGAGTTCATTTCATCTTTGAACTTACCAATAACCTTTTTATTCATGTCGTCATGAAATTTACTGTCACGAGGGTAATCGGAAAGATCAAACAGATGTCGATTATCATATATATCCTGATAGACGTCCTCACATTTGATTTCATACACGAGCGAATCGGTATCAGTAAACAATAATCTACTGGACGGCCATTGATTTTTAACAAAATTGTAATGAAAATCGTACATGAGCCATTTCGATAAATCTAAAACGGAAGCTCCAACGTAAATTGGCTTGTTTAGTTTTAGATTTGTTTTTCTTCTTTGTATCGCGACAAGATTTTCATTAAAAATTTTCATGCTAACAAAATCATCGTCTGACACAAGTTTGTTTCTGCGATTGATATCATTAACTAGCTCGATATTGACTCGTTTTCTAATATTTTCCATCGTCTTACCAAAAACGGAATTGTTCATAAGCTTAAAGAAGTTTTTCTCAAAATCGGTTTTCGCTACAGCTCTTCTAGAAGTGTTCGAGTTAATATAACCTCTCATCCACGGCGACTGATTAAACTTTAAAACTCTATGAACTTTTCTCAAAACAAGACCAGCATCTACTGCTTGTTTTAAAACTTTGTAATGTAAAACATAATTTTTCTTATCGAGTAAATTTGGTACTAGTTTTTTGACCATAGAATTTTGTCTTGGTGATGCTAACGCTTGTTGTTCTTGAGATAACGTACTATAATCTATTATCATTGATTCCGCACAGAAAGGATAATCGTTGTGTAAATTGTGTAGCGAAGTTGGATAATCGAGATCAACTTCAACGAAGTACGAAACATCGTCCGGTATCTTTTTTTCTGTCTCTGATAGAAATTGCTCAGCCGTGATCCAACGAAATCCACCAAAAGGCATTGGTTCTGCCATAGAATAGCCGTATAAATTATTATAATCTAGGTAAATTATATACTTCGAAGGAAGATTAGGATTGTACTCTTTTAAGTATTTGTTGTTTGCTTCCGCATACTTTTTTGTTATCACGCTAATACCGCCTCTGATATCTTTTTCGATAAAATTGAACATATCAATGTCAGTCAGTAATTCTAACCTTACTTTACTAAACTTTCACAATGCGTCCCACGACAGCCCGGGAGCAGAATAATACCAACAAGAATCTAGTCCATAATTGTTATAGCTCACTTTTCGAAAACTTTCAAATACGTCCGCCAGCAATAACACGTCAGTTTTTAGATACAAATCATGATAATCTCCAAACGTCTTACAATCAAATTCTTTCCAGATATCTTGAACATATTTGTAATCATCATCGGGTATATTTTCATTTTTAAGTTGTGAGTAAAATTAGTCCTTGTCAGGAAGCGAAGTTTCATCAAATTTACTCCAATCATCGAGATACTCGTACGGAAATACTCCTTTTTTGGTCAGTAGATTAAATTTATCTCCAAAACAGCCTTTTAGGTTATCAAACTCTCTACAACCTTTTACCAGCTCATCCAATGATGCTGCCATAAACTGTAGGCTGTCAATAAAACGCAACTTACCTAGCGTAACTGACATATACTTTTCAAAATTATTTGGAATGCACTTTATTACTTTATCGAGTTTTAAGCGAGATTTTACGTCAGGATCACCAAAAGCTTCTACGATAATGTGGCTATCATATCCTCGAAAGTTGTGAAGAATAACTGGAATAAAATCTGGAGCATGAAATTTTAAATTACATTGATCATGAGCCGCTCCACGGTACTGTCCGGTGAGATGGCAATGGTCACGTACTTTTTTGTTATCATCAAAAGCTTTTTCACAAATATGACAAATTTCTGCTTGCTCATAATCAGATTCTTCCTGAGATGTCAGTTTAATCATTGGAGTTATTCTTTTCAAACGATAAAATATATTATCAACTTCGCTAATCAACCGCTTGAGAAGCCAGTCAGCCGGATTTCTACCACGATATAATTTGATTGGTTTGGATAATCTCGAATCAGCACAACAAACTATCTTATACGCTACTCCGCATGGAACATGATTTTGAGTTTTCCTTGTACTCGATTGGTTAGGATTATTGTCTACGCCAAGTACAGGCTGAAGTAAGCATTCGAAATCAGTGTATATGACGAAAGGAATTTTTAGTTTGTGATGGTGATTGACAAACTGTAATAAACTATCTTTTTTAGACGGCATCGTTATTCGTTGTACGTCACTACAGTACTGCAAATGCTTTTGTAATTTTTCATTGTCATTACAACCGTGCAAGCAGCGATAACAAAAGAACGTTTTCTTCTTTCGTTTATTATACTGTCCGCCAACTAGTCCATTGAAGTTTTTAATCCAAACGTAATGATTTCTATAAAACAGTAAGTTTATAGTCGATTGGGAAGCTTTTTCTGAAATGTATCTCGGATAGACGTTTTCTTTTTCATCTAGTCCGAAAACATTTATTGAAACAATATTTTGCTTTTCAAACTTTGGTATTTGATTTTCTGCAACTGGAAAGTCGATGCCATTAAAATTTAATTTTGATACGTGACTAATATACTTGTCAACACGATCAGCATTTTTTTCTGCTGGAAATAGCGCAGAAAGAACAGCCCACTGAAAACATCTGTTATCGACGTTCTTTACGTTTATACAGCATTTTTTATTTTTTATTTTTGGTGGTAAATCAATATACGAACTACCGCGTAATACGTTATATTTTATTGTGTGAAATAAAATTTTCTTGATCATTTCAAACTTCCAACCCGAACCCAATTCGGTAAATTCTTCTATCTTTTTCCAAATTTCTTGGTGTATTTCATTAGCTAGTGACAAAAGATCAGTCCCGAGCAAAACACGTCTTGATTTTGCATTAATGTAAGGGTCTGCAATTTCCTTGTCAGTCGATCCCTCTGTCACAAGTAGCTTTGAAAATATAATATGATATTGCACCAATAGTCTTATGCTATTATGTTTTTCAATTTCACGTTTTACAGTTGACTCTAGCAAATGATAAAGATTTGTTGCAGTAAAACTTACCAGTACGATTTGTTTATCGAACCGATAACTGTTGTCAAAACCTGTAAAGGCAGTCGCTATTTTTTCAGGTTCTCCAATAAGGTTCTTCTTGGCTATATCACGTAATTTCAGCATTGCTATATAATAGTGTAATATTATATATCTAATTAGTTATTCGATCGATAACTCACAGCGCGCCAAGTTGAACAAACAATTAGAGATATTAAATCCTTATAGTATAATGACACAAAATCTGAGATACATTCGATTGACAGCAGAGGAGCAAGAAGCATATCATGTTCATCCGAAGTATAACTTCTACGCTGGAAATGCATTAGGTTCGGTTATTAACATAAAATCTAAAAAATCTATAGGAAAACCAACACCAGCGGGTTATAAGATTAGTGTAAATGGAGGTAATGCTGAGAGAACGGAAATGTTTAGAAAAGATTTTATTTATACTTTGTTCTGCGATGATATTCCAGAAGGACAAAGAGTCTATAGAGTAAATGGCTCGATTACTGATGACAATATTGAAAACCTATCTTTACAAGATGAGTTTCAACGTCATAAAGTATTTGATTTATACGAAGCAAATGATAAGGGAATTATACGACATATAAGGACAAAAAAAGTTATTGGAAATTTGAATAATAGCGGATATTTACGTATAAATGTCAGAGGAACACTAACCGATCATGTTGGTTATTATAATCACCGTTTTGTTTATGAGACGTTTAATGGCGTTATTCCAGATACTTTATTTATTGACCATATTAACAAAAATAAAACTGATAATCGTTTAGAAAATTTAGATCTAGTTACATCAAAAGAAAACAACCGACGTGGATCAAATTCTAACGGTAATAATTTCAGAAACCCCAGAAGATCAGTTATTTCAGTAAATTTGGAAACTGGAGAAGAAATGAAATTTAAATCAATATCATCTGCGGCAAAACACTATAAGATAAATTCCAGGGCAGTAAAATATGTTGCCGATGGAATAACAAGATCAGCTTTTTCAATCGAATACGATGCCAGGATTGTTTTTAGATATGATGATTAATGATATTTCGTAATTCTGTCTTAGTAAGACAGCTATGTGCAAATGCCATAATATCATCTTTATCAAATTTCAGCGTCATTATTGCACTATCATTAAGTTTATTTTTTTCTGCTGCTGTCAGCAATATCCTATTATTTTCGCCAGGCATTATAATAACGTCAACGGAATATGAACTATAACCCGACAGACATTTTCGAACTGCTTCGGCTAGTTCCTTGTAATTTAATATATTAACCTTTTGATGATATTTTACCTGGTTAGTCATATCTTATAAGAATAAATTAGATAAAAGTATATTATAATATGAACTTGATGAAAAGACTTGCTGAAATATATGCGAAAGATACAATCGCAGACAATGTTAAAATTACTAGCGATAAAGTCGCAGATAATATTACAATCTCTACCGATATAATAGACAAATCTTCTAGCTATAGCGAAGATGATATTTTGTACAACAACGAATCTGACGATGACGATGAAATAGTCGCTGTCGCTGACAGAACAAATTACAGCAGACCAACAACTGGACGATATAATGTTAAGTATCACATTGCTAAAAAAATAATAAAATTTAATTTTACTGTTGCCGAACAACAGATATTTTGGCAGCTTATCAGGCCGTTTTTAAATCTAAACATAACTGGCCAGCGAAGGAGTATAAAATACGATTTTATTTTCGCTAAGATATTTAATTTAATGCCAGTTGATAATGAAAGAAAATTACATTTAATTTCGTTATGTAAAACTATCAAATGTAAATCTGTGCTTGTGAAATACGAACAAATTTATAATAACATTATTGGATCGACTTAGTTGGTACCCAGCTATTAAATTTATCGCTATACCCACGCCACTTGACTAAACTTTTATTGCCTTTTCTCCTAATCACTTTTTCGATAACGAAAACATCTTGCTCAGTTTTCTGAAGTTCTTGTTCATAAAAACTACCAATGATCGGTTCCCCTGCCAGATCTTTTAGCGCGTATGTTACAGGTATTGTTAAAAGTACTTTATCAACTACAAACACTTCTTCAGTCCAGTTTGGAGTAAATCCTTTTTCAAATGTTTTTTTAGTAAAAGAAATTCTAACTTTATCACCGACTTTAAATTTATGTCTGCGGTACAAGTTTTCATTTGCTAATATCGGATTTTTAATTGCGTCGTTTGGCGATAGTTTAGTGGTTCGATGTTTCGTGTTACTATATTCGTCCAAGATTTGAGAAAGATCATCGACATATCTGTTAGTGTTTTTAGCTGTCAAATATTTGTGTATTTTTTCGTTTAGAGTGCGATTAAATCGCTCTACTACGACACTTTTTCCCTCGTTCCCTGTAACATATTTTTTAATGTTATTTTGTTCTAGAAACTGCTCAAACATTTTATTGAAAAATTCCGCTCCGTGATCGGTCCAGATTTTATTTGGTTTTCTTTCTGTACTTGTTATTATTTGTTTTAGCGCATCAGTTATCGACGTTCCTGTCTTGTCTAAAACTGGAACACTAAAAGCATATTTACTAAAAACATCTACAACGTTAAACAAATATTTCTTATTATCATTAAAATGAGCTAGATTTGACACATCTACTAAATCTATCGCCCAGATATCATCGCGTAAACTTTTTTTTTAGGTTTGTGTAGTTCGGCTGCGAGATCATCATACAATTCCTTTCCGAGTCCTAATTTATATTTTGTTCCAATAAAACCCTGTACCAGCCTTCTATCAAAACGTTCTCGTAGATTTGTCGGTTCCATATCACGAAGTTCGTCTAACATTACTTTGTCGCAATCCGATTTTGAGTTTCCATGATCACGATAACAAATGTCATGACGCATTGCTATTGCATCAACTTGATTGTAAGGCTCCTGTCCTGGCAGCGGATTATCATTTTCATCTAGTTGTTTATCAAGAGGATTATAAGGTCCAGTGTATTTATAGCCTGGCAATGTCCAGCCTCTTTTTGGTTTTGGTAATTTGCCAATTAATTTATGTATATCTATACCTGTTCCAATTATTTCTCTGTTGTTACAACGTTGACAATATGTGACAATTTTATTTTGCTCGAGACATAAATCTCTGTCAGAATCGCACTTGCATATCATTCTATATTTTTAGTCGTCTACTAAAATAATCTTGTCAGGAGGGCAACCAGCTCCCAGCGACTTCTTTAAAAACATACTTTTCTTCTACCACAAACAGCACAAATACTTTTTAGCATCATTCTATTTTTTTTTTGTTTTTTCCGTCGTCTCATCCTTATTTTCTGTTTTAGTTTTACATTTGAGACAATATGTTGACATTATATATTTGTAACTTTAGATAAAATTTATTGCAATCTCATCATTAGCGTGAGAAGGTTGCTTATCAAACTGCAAAATAAACTTTAAAAAATTAGGATCTTTTGACATCTGTCGGACAAACATTATACAATAATATCCGCAAGCAGAAGTTCCAACAGGTTGAAGTTGATTGGACGAATAATATATTTTTTATATTTTTTGTTTATATATTTTTTTATTGCGTCGCTTGGAGGAAGTCCAAACGAGTCAAAATAATTGTTATTATAAACTGCTACCCAATGCGTGCCGGACCCGTCATTGAAATCTTGTATATTTATCACACATGAGCCCACAACTGGTACATCGCTAAGTTCATCTTTAGAATAAACTCCGTGAAATCTGGGAACTGATTTTAACTTATCAAGTATATCAAAGTTACTTAGCGGGGTGGCCGTGTTCCCGGCAATGTTAGTCCTCGTCCTCCGATTCCTAGCAGATTTGGCAGCAGACTTCCCGCTAGTCCCGCTAAAAGTGGAGCGAAAGGAATAATTCCTCCTTGTTTTGTTTGGTTGCGTTTCGTTGTTTTCTTTTTTTTCGGCGATTTTGTTGTTTTCGTTTTTTTCGACGATCTTGTTTTTCGTTGTGGCATTATATTTATCGGTCACATAAAATTAAACTTTAGACATTTACAATTTATCTTTAAACTATTTTTTTTATTCCACTGCCGCGAATTATACCACTACCCTCAACTGCTTTTTTCGTTGCGCCAGATATTGCGCCAGACGCTGCTGCTAGTCCTAATGTACCTAACACCGGCAAAATTTTAGGTAATAACGTGCTGGCTATCACTGATAATGCCGGACCAAAGAAACCACCTTGTTTTCCCATCGCTATTATTTGTGCGGCACTTAAATTTAAAACAAAAGGTTTTTTACGATCGTACCTGTTTACTTGATTTTTGGTTAACATCAATTTTGTTAAAATACCCTTGGAAATGTTAGGGTTGATTTTTAATGATACCTGTCTCTGCTTTGCAACAGCAGCTGCTAATTTTTTTAACTTGACCATCAGTCAGATATATTTCTTTTATAATATATTTTGTCATCTTATATAACGATTGCAGATTAAACTTGGACTGCCATTTTACCTCCAACGGAGTCTATCGTAACAAATCTGTCGCTGATCACCAACGCGTACACGTACAACTGTGCTGCTGGAACTGCTCCTAATGTCCAAGTAATTTCAATATCAGCTGTTGAGTCGACAGCTCGCTCGCTATGTTTACTAACATCAAAATAAAATATTGGATAAAGTGTACGAAATTCCTCTGTTGATATCTGAGATCCATCTTCAACATCCTGATATTTTTGTACTGCGTCGAGTAGATACATGTAAGGTCGAGTAATATTTTTATTAGCGTCATCTGCAAAATTACATTCTATCGCTCGTTCTGGATATTGCTTCGAATTTAGTCGAGCATACATTCGTCTAACATCAGCGTTATCAAATATTGCATTATTTTGTTGTTGGTTACCACGTCGCGCTTGCTGTTGAAATACGACAAATAATTGTCTCGGCAGTTGTTCACTTGATGTTGTTGTAACTCGCCATGTGTAGTCGGTAGTATTTGGAACTGCTGTTTGATATATTTTATGTTGCTGAAAATAAATCTTGTTTGTATGTTTATCGAGTATACTGTTTAGTTCTGACATTTTAGTGACTGACGGCGTTATACGCGGCATCCACAACGCAAGTTTGTTTATGATAAATTGTACATCAGCTCCGCCATATCGAAATAGGCAGTCATTTTGTTCTGCCCGATCTAAAATAAGTGTATGTTTAACTCCACGAAATACTTTATCGTAATCGCGACAAAATCCAAATATTGTACTTAATGGCAGCATCATTGTAATTTGACGTGATCCTTCTGCAAGTGCCTTTCTCTTAGCAAAACCTTCATTGTAACGTGGATTTTTTTACGCTAATTGTGTTATTGATTAAATCTAACATTGCGACAGCGGTCGCACCTACAGCTGGTGGTGTTATACCAAGATTATTACAAGCTGCAGTAAGTGATACCCTTGTAGCGTCTTCGTTAGCGTCTACAGCTGGTGCGGCTACACCTAGTGCGGCTGCATTAACAATAAGAAAAGTTCTTACAATTACAACATCTGCAGCGGCATCAGCTCCGTGTAATAAAACACCTTTTAAGAAAAGTTCAGTCGATTCGGCTAAACCACGTCCAGTATCTTTAAACCACATCATGTTCGTTGCAGTTGATCTGGAGCAATCGTCGGAAAACGAAATAATATTTAAGATTGTACTTGCAACTTGTAAGTGACTTGAAATATCTTCTACAGTTTGATTAGCTAGTTGATATCTAGCACTTTTGAATAAACACCAGCCGTTATTTATAAGAGCTACTTCTGTTTCAGCTGCAATTGCAACAGGTGGATTGGCTACTGTCATAATCTGACCGCGAACTTCTAACATTGCCTTATGTGGCAGTAGAAATACATCTTCGTCTCGAGTATTAAATGTTCTAATACCAGTTTTATTTGGTTCATTAGAATTTTCATAGAGATACTCAACATACTCAAATTCTCTTACAGTGTCATCGGTGTCATAAGTTTCTGCTAAATCGAGATAATTTTTAACAGACATTTTTTATTTATTAGATTATATAAAATTTTATTGCGGCGCCGTTACTTTAGATATTAATTTTTGTATAATCTGCTCGCCCTTCGGTGATAAAAGTTGTTTCGTTGTTGTTATCATAGCACGTTGCGTTTCTTTTGTTGGAGCGATCTCTGAAATAACTTGTTTGATTGTAGGTACACTGCTTTGCGGTTCGCCTTTTATTTTATCAGATATTTTTTGTCTCACCGCTGTTCCAGCGGCAGATGCGGCTCCAGTTGCAAAAGCTTTACCTGCGTCAAGTGCAATTGGTGCAACTTTACGCGCGATTCCCGGAACATTTTCAATAACTTTAGTAAATTTACTCCCAAAAAATCCTCCTACTATTTTTCTTCGATAAATTTTTTTTCTCTGTTTCATTATATCTGAGGTTGTATAATTTTTATTGTCAATCACGAAGTCGCAATAGCTTTGTTATTGTAAGCGTAGGTGTAAATAATAAGTAACAATCTCGTTGTTCAGATCCAACTGTCGTCCGGATTGATCTGTTAATTGCATTGTTATACTTGTTATTTGATTTTCAACATTTAACGGATAATATATAATATGACGCGGAGTGATTTGCATGAGAGAACCTGGTGGAACATCTGGCGAGAAACTATAAATCGTTTGCCCTTTACTGCCCTGGGCTGAGTAAGATCCAGAAGCAATAGAGCAATTTACTAATATTGTATTTACGTCAGTTATATTTACCGGCAGTTCACCGTCATATGTAATAGCTTCATTAGGATCTAAATAATACTCTCTATGTTCAAATCCTATCAGTGGTGCGATACTTCTCGGTGATATAAAACTAACTGACATATTTTTTATTGTCATTCTAGCTCGTAACGTGTTATAATTCGCTGCTAACTCGAAATTATCAGGTTTCATCTTCTCTTTTTGCATAAGCTCTTTTATCACTCTGTTTAGATCAGTAATATTATAAGCTCCTTGTGGAATTTTAAATGTTTTCCATTGCGTGTCTCTTATTGAAATAATTGCAATCTCATCATTGACACCAGTTTTTACGTTAGCCATAGCATTCCAGCAAGTACAAGAAATTAATCCAATTTCATACTGTTTCTCAGTATCAAGTTGTATTGGAGGAATATAATTTACTGAAAAATTTGCGCTATCTTTTGCGGTTGTACTAGAGTCTAGCAATAATGTTGTTGACATTGTTATTTATTATATTTGTATAAAATTAACATTTACAAAATTGATATTTACAACATTAACATTTACAAAATTAAGTCGCGGTGTAAAGTTTCATACTCGTCAGATGTTAATAAATTTTCTGATCTTAGATGATCAAGTATATCAATAATTTCATTGTCAATTTCAACACTAACATTCCCAGCTTCTTTTGATGATATTAATAGCATTAATCTGCCTATCATTTCGGCGGTTGATGTAAATATTTTTACACCTTCTCCAATCTTACTCATGCGAAGATTCTCATTATGTTCAAACGCGTCATAAAATTTCATATTTTTATATTCTCCAGATCTAAATTTCTCCGCTACAAGCATTAAATTATAGGCAATAATACCATTTCTACAACGTTTAAAAAGTTCTTCAAGATCTTCTGTTTTAGTTTCAGTTTTAATAATTCTATCATAAGCTTCTGATCCGTCTCGATCAATATCATTTAATTTTTCAATAAGATCATTATATTCGTCTTGTGATAATTCAGTAATATTATTAATATCTTCAATATCATATTTTCTTATAAAAAAATTGTAATCATATTTTGTTATTTTATCTTCTGCTATTTTTCTATTTTTTTTCAATTTGCTTCCTTCTTTCAGTGTCCACTAGAGCTTCATACATTATATATGCTGGTTTTTCTGATCCTTTATCCAATAATTTTGCTTCTTTATATAAACTACTATTACGATGACTACTATATTGGTTATTTTTTATATTATTGATAGTTTCAATATAAAGATCAGCGATAATACCTTCTCGGTATAATTTAATGTTGTTATGGTAATTAAAATTTCCTAAAACTATTTGACTGCGATATTTATCACTCTCTTCTTTTATTTCTTTTAATTTTGCAATTTTTTCGTCGGCTTTAAATTCTTCTTTGTTAACATTACGTATTCTCATATCCTTAAAGTCATATTTTTTATTAAAATCTTCATACTCGTCATCTATTATTTTGCTATTTATATTTTCTAGTTCATATTCAAATCTTCTTTTTTCTTCTAGTTCATATTCAAATCTTCTTTTTTCTATTTCTTCCTCTCTCTTTCTCTTTTTTTTACGTTCTTCTTGTTCTTCTAACCTTCTTTCAATCGGTCCAACTAATAATCTTTCTGATAATCTTTGTTCAAGTAAAAATGGATCATTTAATATCAGTTTTAGTTCAGCTCGTCTAGCAGCAGGATCATCAATATGTTTTACAAGTTCTCTAGCTAACTTTAACTTTTCTTCATCAGATCTTCTAATAATTTTTGGAGCAGCTGCTTCTTGTTTTTCCTTAACAAGCCCGACTAAACCTTTTTCTTGAAGTTTCTTAAGTTCTTCGTCTGACAGCGTCCTAGTTTCAGGTTGTTTTCCAAGTAGTGCTTCAGTAACTGGTTTGAGAATCGTAGCTGTTGTTTCTGCGGCAGTTACTTGTCCACGTCGTGCCTGTTGTACCCTTTGCTTAAATTCTGCTTGAGATTGAGCAAGTTTTTTTAGATCTTCTATATGTTTTCTATATTTTGCTCGTTTGTCCATAATTATTATATATAAATTTTATAAAATTGAAACGCCTTACTGTAAGTAAGTGTCAATACAACAGCGAAACATTTTAGTTGGATCATGTGTAAGTTTATCAAATAAGAAGAAGTTATATTTATCTTTTGTAGCTTTATGATAAAGTTCGATAAATTTATCTTTTGTTACGTCACCGCATTGTTCGTTCGCAATATTTCTGACGTCAACATTGTCCAATCCTGGAAATAATATAAAACAACCGGTATTTCGCCTAATAAATCTGTCAACATTATAAAAACCTTGAGCTAAATAAATAGAATTACACTTTTTATTTCGCGATAGTGAAAAATATGATCTTATTTTATTCATCTCCGTATTATTTAGCGGAATATCGTCAAAAACTACTATCTTATGTTCAGATGCATCAAGTTGATTAACTGGAATAAGATCTTCTGGCTGTCTGATTATAAAAAAATCTTCACCAGCCTCAAGATCATCACGAAGTTTGTCATTATATTCGCTTAGTAGCTCGTACTTATCTTGCTGTGGATTAATTGTATAAATATAAACTCGATCGTAGTTAAAATTATCGCCAAGAAGCAAGTTCATAAGCAAATTTGTTTTTCCCGATCCAGTTCGCCCAACAATAAGATAATGACAATCTGGAAGTTCATTGTTATGTTTATGTTTTACCAGCCGCTCGGTATCAAAGTTTAATATCGACGATTTTGCCATCGTTGTTATATAATTTTATGTAATATTAAACTAACTAATGTTGACAATTTTATGTAAGACAATAAATAATGAGCTACTATACAAAATTTGGAACATTAACAGGAGATTTATTGACTGAAGGTTATCAAGGTGACTTATCTAAGTACGCAACTCTTGATCAGCTAAGAAATGAAATTGATAATTTATTAAATCTCACAAGTGTGGATCAAAATGAAGTTGTTATTTTCCAGGATAAACAAGGACGATTAAAGACGAGTAATGTACAACTGTCAAATGTACTTGTACGAATTCCCACCGCGGTTGTTATTAATATTGTTACTTTTACTAATCAAGGTAAGATACAAGATTCCGATTATGTCAAAAAAGCTGGTGACTCATTCACGGGTAGCCTTATTATGAATCAAAATAAAATTATAGACCTTGGAAACCCAGCCTCAGATACAGACGCCGCAACAAAAAAAAATATGTCGATGATCAAGAATCTAAGCACGTATTGGCCAACGGTGGTATAATGCGTGCATTTCTCAACATGAACAATAACGGCATTAATAATCTTAGAACACCGGAATTAGATTTTGATGCTGCAACGAAAAATATGTTGATGATAAGGAAATTCCTATTTCAACTTCGTTAAAAACAATCGGTGATGAAATGACTACACTTAGTGTTACTTTTTCTAGACATGTAGAAACGTTCTTAAATTTTCGTAGAAACATAAACAAACCCTTTAAAGAATTTTTTGGGGAACAACCAACCGTTGACATAAAACTCTCCGACGTTAACACGAAACTCAATGACATTGTCAGTGGAATACCTAATATTGTTCAAAAAACTAATCTGATTAAAATTCCACACAGACAAATTAAAAATATCGTGTACACAGTAGCATCAGGATTAACAACATGGTCACAGCAAAATAACACTATTAAATATACCGCAGAAGTTACTGGTGTTTATAGACTGTCTATCTTTAGCTCTGCAAAGTTTAAAATTTATACTACAACATTTCCGTGGCGTCATTCAACAGATGCTTTCTCTGGAGTTGTATCTATAGTGTTAAATAAAGATGCTGAAGAAATATTTTTACTGGAAGCAGATGATCAAACAATAACCGCAACGTCTTACTGGTGGTGTTTGGAATTTGTAGCTGAAACACCACAATTAGTCACTTAATCAAACCAGGAACCAGCATTGTTGTAAACTAATATTATATAATGAAAAAATATATATTTGATTTCAATCACATTTCAAAAGAAATTCCAAAACAAGATGTGGACGCTCTAATGCAATATTACAAATTTTATCACAAAAAACTTTGGTGCGTGAAAAAATGTTACAAATACTATACCAAAATACTTCGAGTAATATCATATTTACCGCTGTTATTGACCGGATCTGGTATAATTTCGAGTGGTGCATCATTAAACCCGTTTTTGTTAATAATATCAGGTATTGGTGTTTCTCTTACAACTGCGTGTAAAAAGATAGAACCTCGACTTGTGACCCAAAAAAATGCCTGCAAAACAGCTAGTATAACTTACAAAAAATTACTTGATCAGATACGATCTTACTTGCGGGGTATAAAATATGATATGGACGATTTAATACGCGAGTTTCGTACTATTGACAGTATGTTAACAGATATTCTACCAATGACAGTTAGTAGGTATGAAAAAGATTATCAAAAAAAGTATGATAATGATAGGGTATGAAATATTATCTAAACAATAATATATGAAAAATGCCACTTACTTGATTCCGCTCGATGAAGACGTCCTCTTGAAAGTGCCTCAGAAGGAAATTTTACCTGCCTTATATACTAATAGATCTGCGTGGGCGTTTTTCTGGCACATCTCCGCGTGACGTTGCAGTATGACTAAGACATGTTACCTGGCTTGGTTGATGTGTGATTGATTTTCAGACTGCGTACATCAAAGGCTTGGCTTATAGAGAGTATTGATTGATTTCCAGATTACATTACCTTATGCAACATCTGTTGCGTACATCAAAGGCTTGGCTTGTAGAGAGTATTGATTGATTTCAAGATTACATTACCTTTTACAACATCTGTTAGGTACACATGTAATATATTAGTGTAAAAAGTATAGGATTATATCTGAGCTAGAATCGGCTCTTGGTTTTGAGAAAAATAAAAAAAAATCGTTTGGGGTGGGAGTTTTAAGGTAGAGAGAGGGGTAATTTGTATTTGTTCTGAGAGAGGGAGGGGGTGGAGAGAGGTCTTTGAGATAGAATCGGCCTTTCTCCTTACTACTAACACAATTGTCCCATCCACAAATGTGTAAATAAATATACATTGTCCATTGATGCCGAAATTACTCGTTTCGTGTTGAACTCGTTAAATATTCTCTCACCTCTTTAAAAACTGTTGAAATTGATGCAATGTATCATTTTGCCATTATTTACGCTATGCACAATAAATCAGTATTTGTGTTGTACTTTGCTAAATATCGTCATTTCTTAGTTGCCTAGTAACGATTATCATTTTCAAGAAAAACCAATTATTGCTTGTCGCGTCATTTTAAAATTTTCATTTGTAATATTGTAACGTGTCAAGGGTCAAGGTCAAATAAAATGGAATAGATGGACAGCTCACGCCTTTTTCAGTTACTAGATCTCTCTAGTGTATTGTGGTGTCAAGAAATGGTGTGTTCACCACAAAAGTTCTTATTTAGATAATAAAAGCACAAAACAAAAACAAATATAACTAGTCAACACAGTTTATTATATGACTTCCAGGCTTGTGTGTGTTTTCTCAGAAAATTTAGTGCTCAAAATGGTGAAATATAATATTTGCAAATACGCAGAATAGATGTTTGATAAAGCATGTTGAAATAACAACAATAGTTTCAGTGGTAAATTGCATATGAAAATCAGCATAAATGTTCCATTTGTCCTAATTCATATAATCTATAACTCAGATGATCCCAATTCCCAAACTAATCTTGCAGAGAAAAATAAGTTAATAGTTCTCAAAATTTGTTCATATGTCGTAATCAAGGTTCGGAACCAGACCCGGGTTTGTGTTTTATAGTCCAATGGTAAATATAATAGAGGCACAGTCTGGAACCGGATGTTAACAGTGTGTGTCGCGTTTGCTGGCTGAGACACAGTCTGTTGTTTTGAGCGACACAGTCTGGAACCGGATGTCAAAAGTGTGTCGTGTGGGTTGAATGCGACAATGTGTGTCGTTCTGTAGCGACAAAGTGTGTCGTTGTGTCGGGTATATTAGTTCGACATCTAAATGATGCATCCACTACAAAATGGATGGAAATTAGTGAGTCCACAGTGATACATGTAACTGAGTAGGAAATTCGATAATGCCAATCGGAATACTAAATTTCCAATGGATAGCAGACGGCAGTGTTGATGACGACACAGTAACAGTGTCGTCAGCTAAATCCTTCCATTGAAACTTTTATCTGATATAACTAGGAAATAAACGTTGAAACAACTTCAGAGAAACATTATAGTCATTATGAGGACTAAATTTAATGTATCGGTAGTGATTAGTGTACCTTGCTATTGTAATGATGCTTGAAATTATTACAAGAGACTTTTGTTCTGTTTGTTTAGTCTTGAGACCTTTACTGGAGTCCAGCAGAACCACAACTGCCAAAACGGCGGATCTCACCCCTATTTATAGGTTTTGGGAACACACTCGCGAAATTCATGACAAAGTTTTCACCAATATGATTAACTATGGAAGAATTCGGAAAGATTAACTTGAGCGCCTCCTAGTAGAAAGCCGAGTGCCCAATATACACAGTAGTAAAAATGGCGCCCGATTTCAAACGATAAAAATAGCAATTATTTCACAATAAATTATACAAATATTCAACATTGATGATGAACAGTTTCATCACACTGGTGACGAGAAATTATGAATTTACATGAATATTACCCTAATCCTGCAGAAAAATGGATACAATTGCCTATTTCCTTCTCAGAATAGAAGGCAAGTGAAACAGTTTACAATCTTATACACACTGTCACTGGGCTTCAAAAATCTTTCCCCAGATGATAAATATTTAAACAAATCATATTTATATGATTTACATATTGTATCAAGTTACTTTTCTTTTGTATAAGGGTCATATATCAAAAACTGTTACTACAGTCACTATTATTTGCCTTGGAAACAGAGGTACAACTTTCCAACATGAAGGGAATGTAAACAATAAAAGGAGATTATATATTATCCCAAACATTAATGATATATGCAAATGCACTTTATAAAAATGTAAGTAGACAGGTAGTCAGAATTGTTTCACTACCCCCCTCTTGTTGAAAAAGTTCGTCCTCGAACTTCTACTAGTTTGTTAAGGAACTTTATCATATATTCATGTATCTAACTATTCAAAATTGAATGATACTGATCCAATGAGATGGAGTATCTTCTTGCAATATACATGCTACACAACTTTGATAATATTTTAACTACAAAGGATATGATTATGGTTGAAAAGAATACCATTTCAACCTTATACTAATATATAATATTCCACACACACACACAGTCATAATTATCCAGTTATAATAGTAATTATCTTTGCTTGTCGCAGGAGAGACCGGGGTTCAATTCCTCGCCAGAGAGCCAATTAATACTGGAAACACGGTGCCATTTAATGCTTATTTAATTCCGTTTTTATGTTCTTTTTTTCAGACTTTTGAATGCCCATTTAGAGTCAAATTTGATTATCCCCCTCAGCCAATGAAAATGAATGAAATTACAGATAAAGAAGAAGAAAATTTTGGGGATAATAATTATTAATACTAATATAAAACAAATTACCTAATTCAGGTTTAAACTGAAAATGGAACACTGTGTTTCCCTTTCTTCAGTGCTTTTGGCAGACAGTGCTTTTGATAGTGAAGATTCCTCTGTCTGTGTCTCTCTATGTCTGGTTATTGGTCTTTCATCCTCAGTCATGGTGGATTGACTCTCCATTTTGCTGGCTGTGGGGTCTGGAAACCACATAGATGTTAACGTGTACACTGTCTCATCTGGGAGAACTGCTTTTTCCACCCTCTTCAACCACACCTGAGGAGCTGGGTGAGAATGATATGAATTGGAGATTTTTCCTGACAACTTGGCTTTCATCCATATTCGCCTCAAACATTCTGCTTGGGGAGTTCTTGAGTATATGCTGGGAGCTCCCACAAAGGTCTCCCTTGGATCAGCATCACGAAGGTAGGGAAGACAACTTGTATATTCGTATACTGAGCCTTGCCTGGTCCTCTCGCTGTTGATGTGCTTAACTAAGTAAGTTGGCACTGGCCGCAGAAGCTCTACACTTCTAGGAGGGCTGGATGGTTGCTGTGTAGATTCCATTGGAGTTGGATTGTACGGAGGCAGATTGTGAAGCTTTTCTGGATCACTGACTGGCTCATAAGGTGACACCGGTTTTCCTGGGCTAGGTTCAATCAATACATCTCCCCCAGATGAGGTTGCTGTAAATGGAGTGGGTGTTACAATACCTGTTGGTTGCTTTTCACTGGGCTTTTGAATAAATTGCGCATTGCTGGAGGTACCATGGCCTCCCTCTCCGGTGTAGTTGGGAAATCTCCCAAATAAATGGGAGAAGGTGATCTTAGAGGCGTCAATGGTGTCGAGGCTACAGATGCTAAAGGACTTCTCTCTGGTGTATGCACCTGTGATGATTGGGTTCCTTCTATTATTTTGTCAGCCCCAGTTTTCAGTCTCCGCAAGATGTACTTCTCCTCTGGCTGTGTGATTTCGATAAAGAAGTCTTTCCCTGGCCCACTTGTTGGAATTCTTGCCCAGGATGCCTTCTCCTGTAATGATCTTTCATTCTGTAAAGCACATTTCTGGCCACCACATAGCTGCAGTATTCACACCTTATTTTCTCACCATGATGGTATCTTTGGTGCCTAAGAAGAAGTTGCCAGTTGGCACAGGACACGCCACACTCTGCACACTTGACAACCATTCTGAAAAGTGTCCAGAGAGACAATATTAAAAGTCCTTCAATCCTAGGACATTTTTAAAGGTACATAATATGACTTGCCATAGGCTGAAATCATATCAGCAATACACTTTGCAATAATATTTTTTTTTTTTTTTTATTTTTATTTTTTTTTTAGTATATGTATAAGAATGAAACAAACTCAATAAAGGAAAACCACCATACGCAGAGAGTTATTTCATTGACTTGCATGTTGTTATTTGTTGCCTTAAGGATTAAGCAATGCCTCGCCATTTCTGTCATAAGTATGCAAAAGGAGTGCTATTCAAAATGCCAAAATTTCTTTTGATCAAGAGCACCAAAACGACCCCACAATACACTGGACAGTTCTGCCCATACCCTACTTAAAAATGTATCAAAATGTATCATATAAAAATACTAATCTGTCCATCCCTCCACTATGCCAACATCAGAGCCCTCAGGAGTGAGAGTCCTCGCTTCACTGACCTTTATGTCCTGGACTTTCCTTCAGGTGGCTGTGAATATGACAAACTACCAACTAACCTCAGCACAAATATCTGAGAGCATTCGTCGACTAATGCCTCAGAAAACAAAGGTACATTAATGCCGGCTACCCAAAAAGAGTCCCGTTCACTCCACAAATAGAATTCACAAGAACACCAGAGCTTACATACCCTATCTCTGTGTCTTGTTAAACAAAAAGTGTCGGGCTCAACACAAATTAGAGGTTTCTATCAACCATGCGGTTCCCGCCATAAAACGGCTTCAATCTGTCGTGATGGACAATTTTTGGTACTGCCTTAGGGTTGTTCTGTATTTTATAAACTAAATCAGATAACACTCCGATTACATGGTATGGGCCTTCCCAGTTTGTTTGCAATTTTGGACTACGACCTTTCTTCTTCGTTTTGGTGTGGAGCCAAACAGTATCTCCTATTTTATACTGTCGTGCCCGTATCTTATGATCATAGTATCTCTTCTGCCTGTTGCTTGCTTCCATCATAAGATTCCTTGCCTTTTCATGAATTTTCCACATTCGGGTAAGTAGATGTTTAATATGCTCATTTTCTGGGTCGTCAACAGTTTCTTGTTCCACTTTTGGCGGAGGGTCCAAAAATTAGATCAACAGGTAGTTGAACTTCCCGTCCCATCATCATCATATTCGGAGTTTGACCCGTGCTTTCACGCACAGAGGATCTGTATGCAAGCATAGCCAGTTGAAGATGGTCATCCCAGTCTCGCTGATCATGTGTAATGTACTTGCTTAATATATCTTGAATGGTGCGGTTAAACCTTTCAACCAGACCATCACTTTGAGGATGAAAGGCTGTTGTCTTGGTCTTGTCAATTTGCAGTCTGGGGCAGAGTTCGCTAAATAGCTTTGATTGGAACTGACCACCCTGGTCA
The DNA here is from genome assembly GCA_016617855.1 of Megalonaias nervosa. NCBI lineage: Eukaryota > Metazoa > Mollusca > Bivalvia > Unionida > Unionidae > Megalonaias > Megalonaias nervosa. The sequence continues at coordinate 2,286 of JAECUM010012592.1, read as the reverse complement.
GTGTGTAGTTGTTGTGGTGACCAAAAATGGCAAATAAATTCTTCCACAAATAAATTTGCAATTGTTTCAGTGTTTTGTTCTGGCATAGGGAATGCCTCTGTCCATCGTGTGAAATAGTCTGCAATTATTAATACGTACTTGTTTCCTCTATTTGATCTCGGGAAAGGACCAAGCACATCCATGGCTACCCTTTCTAATGGGGCACCACCAATGTATTGTTTCATAGCTGCTCTTGGGCGTAACTTGGGGCCTTTGCGGGATTGACATATCTCACATTCTTGACACCATCGTCTGACACTCTCTTTATAGCCGACCCAGTAGAAACAGCTTCATATTCTTGCAATGGTGCGAGTCACGCCAAGATGACCAGCACTGGGGTCATCATGCAGCATCTTCAAGATTTCATTTTTCTGGCTGTTAGGCAATATAAGTTGCCAACGAATTTCACCAGTGTCAACTATTATCCATTTTCTGTAGAGTTTTCCATCAAGAAGCTGTATACGATCCCATTGAGACCAGTAAGTCTTAACTATTGAATTGTATGGAGATACATGTTCCCACAATGGTTTTGTATCTCCAGCCTGCTTCCATTTCATGATAAAAGAAAGATTTTCATCCTTGGACTGTGCATCTGAAATCAATTGATCTTTGTGTTGGGCAAACCACATTGCAGCAGACTCCACCTCTTCAACTGCATCATTAGTGTAGAGATCTGTTGAAGTTTGGGGTTTGGTCTTACGAATGGCCATGACTGTGCCCGTCTCCACCTCAAAGGTGCGTGCCTGGTCAAATGATGCATCCGTCTGTTCTTGGCGCTTACAGTGGTCACATGCCATACAAGGTCGCCTTGACAACCCATCGGTATTGCTATGAGTTTTGCCTGCCTGATACTCAATTTTGAAGGTGTAAGTGTTGAGTACTTGCAACTATCTGGCAATTTGGCCCTCTGGATTTTTGAAACGTAACAGCCAAGTCAGCGCGCCATGGTCAGTTCTGACAGCAAAATGTGTTCCATATAGATAGTGGTGGAAGTGTTTCACACTGTCCACAATTGCAAGCAACTCTCGGCGAATAACACAGTAGCTTCTTTCGGCTTTGTTTAATGTTCGACTGAAGTAGGCAATAACATGTTCATGGCCATCAAAGGCTTGGGACAAAACAGCGTCCAGGCCATGACCACTTGCATCTATATCAAGAATGACTGTCTTGGTCATATCTGGGTAGCTAAGAATTGGAGCTGATGTTATAAGTTCCTTCAGTCTTCGGAAAGCTATTTCGTGGTCTGCGTTCCAATGAAAAGGAACATTCTTTTCAGTTAGGCGTTGAAGAGGTTTATCTATAGTGGAGAATCCTTTGATAAATCTGCGATAATATGAGCAGGTGCCAAGAAAACTTCGCAGCTCATGGATATTCTCTGGATGAGGCCAGTCCTTTACTGCGTCGACTTTTTCAGGATCAGTAGAAATACCTTCAGAGGACACAATATGCCCCAAGAAGGCAACCTTTTCTTTGAATAAAGAACACTTACTTGGAGAAATTTTCATACCGGCTTTCTGGATGCGCAAGATTACCGCCTCCAAACGAGTGAGGTGTTCTTCAAAAGTATCAGCAAAGACAATGATGTCATCTAATAGACTAAGCATGTTCTCCACTGTAGTCCATGGAGGACATATTCCATCAGTCGTTCAAAAGTCCCTGGGGCATTGCAGAGCCCAAACGGCATAACCTTAAATTGAAAGAGACCGCATGTTGTGGTAAATGCAGTCTTTTCAGCATCATTTGGATGAACTTCTACTTGCCAATAACCACTGGCAAGGTCTAAAGTTGAGAACCATTTGGAACCTCGCAGAGCATCAAAGGTATCATCAGTACGTGGAAGAGGATAGCTGTCTTTCAGTGTTGCATCATTTAGTGTGCGGTAGTCTACACAGAATCTCACTGACCCATCCTTCTTTTCGACAAGGACAATGGGTGATGCCCACGGAGATTTAGAAGGTTCAATTATGCCATCCTTTAACATTCGATTGATTTCATCCTCTGCAGCTTGCCGCTTAGACAAAGGAAGTCTACGGGGATGCTGTTTTATAGGAGTGGCATTACCACTATTGATTGTGTTGAACTATATTTGTACGACCAAGATCACTTTAGACTTGGCAAATACTGATTCATATTTACATAGCAGCTTTCATAGATGATCCTGCTGAGCTTCAGATAACGTTTTGCTTGACTCCTCAATCAAAACCTTCAAATGTTCTGGTTCTTGAGAACAAGTAGTGGTGGTTATTT
>JAECUM010012590.1:0-27717 GCA_016617855.1 Megalonaias nervosa | reverse complement strand
AGAATTTATTATACGTCTGAATGACAGAATGAGATTATACGTCTGAATGACAGAATTTATTATACGTCTGAATGACAGAATTTATTATACGTCTGAATGACAGAATGAGATTATACGTCTGAATGACAGAATTTATTATACGTCTGAATGACAGAATTTATTATACGTCTGAATGACAGAATGAGATTATACGTCTGAATGACAGAATTTATTATACGTCTGAATGACAGAATTTATTATACGTCTGAATGACAGAATGAGATTATACGTCTGAATGACAGAATTTATTATACGTCTGAATGACAGAATTTATTATACGTCTGAATGACAGAATGAGATTATACGTCTGAATGACAGAATGAGATTATACGTCTGAATGACAATTTATTTTACGTCTGAATGACAGAATTTATTACACGTCTGAATGACAGAATGAGATTATACGTCTGAATGACAGAATGAGATTATACGTCTGAATGACAGAATGAGATTATACGTCTGAATGACAGAATTTAGTATACGTCTGAATGACAATGAGATCTGTATACAAAGCAAGTGTTAAATGTTGGGAAAAAAGAAACAACTGAAAACCGGTCTTATAATGAGTAAACAACATGTTTAGTTTGTGTTGTTGTCAGATTAGCAAGCTTTAATAGCAATAATCAAAAGATGGAGTATTTTGTATAATCACGTGCTATAAATGAGGTGAATTTTGTTTGTTTTTTTTTTTGTTTTTTTTAACCAAGTTCCAGTCTGAGCACACGTGGCTTACAGAAACGCCATCTTAAGACTAGATAATACAATATGTACTAAGTATATTATATTCCGGTGGAGGAGGAGGTAGAAAAATGTTGTAGCGGGATAGTAAACAAGAAATATTACTAGTACTACTACTACTACTACTATTACTACTACTATTAATAATAATAATAATAATAATAATAATAATAAGAAGAAGAAGAAGAAGAAGAAGAAGAAGAAGAAGAAGAATGATAATATTAATAAAAAGTTAAGGAATAATCGGGGGTAAATATTTTCGCAAGAAGTTCGTACGGATGATAAACTGATGATCGACTACACCTGTTATAAGATTAGATATTTTCGTTTAGGTCAAATTCCCCATAAGTTTTCAGGTATAGTATCCAGTATCCTTCCTTTGGAGTGTGTTCTGGGTTAGACTCAATCGGTTGTATCTTGAAGGACTATACTGAATGTCCAGTTGAGTTGAAGTGGTTGGCTGTTTTTTTGTTGTTTTTTTTTTTGTTGTTGCGAATGTGGTTCTTGTGGGTTATTCATTCTTTTTCTGAAATCAGTGGTTTCCACGACACATTGAGTGGGACAGATTTTGCACGTCAGAAGACAGACTACATTTTTGGTTCGGCATCCTAATTTCCGACTGATAATAAATAACATTCCTGCCTCCGAACTTTGGAATGACTTGGTCTCCAGTATATCTTTGAGGATAAAGCTGTAATTGTCTTTGAAACTGTATGTGGCTGAAGGTGTGATATTGTTCGAAGTCACCTGGGCTCGTATGACTTGGCTGCTGAGAGTATTTAGTTTCTTTCGACTCAGGTTTAGTAAGTATAGAAGAGTGAAAACCAACTCTTTTTGTAATATTCAACAAATGGTTTATTTCCATGAATATAAAGTGAAAATTTAAAAAGAAATTATAGTATTGTGATTTAAATATCATATAATCCTAAATGTTTAATCACAAGTCAAAACTTATAGAGTATTCGGAATTAATTCCAGTAGTGTTCTGAATGATTCCCATTTTGAAAATGCTGATGTACCAATATCCCGGAATAATGTTGATGTCTTAACAGTTTTGATGTATCGCAATGACATAATCTAAAATGTATCTAAATGAACTCACAATAACCCACAGATAGTGATTTAATCCGATAGTACTATTCAGTTATTTTTAATTCCGGCGAATAATTCAAATTAATTCTCTCAAATTAAAAACTGTAAATATTTAAAAGACGGATTCCACTTTGGGTGTTAAGGTAGGAATAAAGAATTTTTGTTTAAATTCTCTATACAAAACCTAAGTCACAAATTGTGGACTAGGATACTATATTAATTAAAATTACATAGGAAAATGTCTCATAAATGTCACAAGATAGTAGATCTGCAATTAGATTTTCTTTTCCCTTGATATGCCTAAGGTCAATATTGTATTCCTGTAGCATCAAACTCCACCATAACAATCTCTGATGTTTGCTTTTCATTTTGTCAACACTCTACTAGCGCGAACATCACTTACATGAACAGTCATTTTAAACGATTGATTTAAATATGGAGCGGAAAGAACTGGTGCACACTTTAGTATAGACTTTAATTTATCAAAAGCCTCATGATATTTTTCAGACCAATGAAACTTGGTTTTCCTACTCAGCAGATATGTCATGGAGTCATCACATTATGGAACAAATTTGGAGAAAAAGTTCCGATAACACCATACCCGAAATTGCTTCAGTTGCTTTTTACTGGGAATTGAGAGATGGCTTTTAAATTATTTTCTATAGGTTTAACTTGACCGTGTCCAACAATATGTCCTAAAATATAACTCAAGCACATCAAATTGACGTTTACATAAATTAATAGTCAAATCTGCATCACTGAGTAGATGAATTAATCTTTCAATGTTTTTTTTAAATGATCTTTCCAGGTGTCGTTGTAGATCATAAAGTCATCGATGTAAAAGTCGCAATTATCATGACAATATATACACATGTTTACAAAACGCTGGAAAGCTGAATGATAACCTTTCATACCGAACTTCATCACTTTGTATTGATAAAGTCCCTGTAGAATTAAAAATTCTGAAATTTCCTTTTCTCTTTCCGTCAATAGAATTTGCCAGAAACCTTTCAAGAGGTCAAACTTGGTAACATATTTTGCATTTCCGATTTTGTCAATGCAATCATCGATTATCAGCGTTGAAAATGGATCTGTTTTGGCCACAATGTTCACTTTTTTATAGTCGGTGCACGTGCGGAATGTATTATCTGGTTTTGGAACAAGAATATATTATTAACTCCAGTTGCTTTAACTTTGGTTCTATGAAATCATTCTCCAGCAAATACTGAGTTTCTTTTCTCAAACATTCCTGTTTGAGAGGATTTATCCTGTAATAATGTTAGTAGTTATGTTATGCGACTGGGGGACAAAAAGACTTATCATTGGAAATGTCGGAAAAATTGTATAGGGTCAACAGAATTTAAGATAGGTGACATCACGGTACTGGACACTGGGGAAAAATAGAAATAGTTTGGCAAGTGGCTGACCTCGATCGGGCGGATACTAAGTAACGGTGTTGCAAGCGGCTGACCTGAACACGCGCTACTTTATGTAGATAGGTGAAATGAATTTTATAGGGACAAAGGATTTTTATAGGGACAAACAAGACATTGACATACTGTATTCATTCACAAACAAACACGCACGCACACATTTCATCTTCTACTCTTAGACTCTAAGCTAAAACAGACCGCTTGTGGTAGTTTGTGTATGGGGTGTTGAATATAAATAGGGATCTTGGCAGTGGCGTAGCGAGGGTACTTAGCGCCCGAGGACAAAACATAAACTTGGCGCCCCCTTACTTAGCGCCCGGGGACAAAACATAAACTTGGCGCCCCCTTCGAGTGCATCTGAGATAACGAATAGTTGTATTTTCCTCATTTTGGCGCCCCTGGCACATGGCGCCCGGAGACAACTGTCCCCCCCCCCAAGCTACGCCATTGGATCTTGGGTGATATAGTGGTGTGATGGATAGTATTTGCTCTGTTGTAAGGGATAATATATTTTGTGAGATTTCATCTCCTTCTTTTACATTCTAGGCAGACACAAGGCGTTTTTGGATATTGAGTATGATATCCTGGATAGTGTTGTGGTGTGATGGATAGTATTTCTTTGTGGTGTAAGGAATAGCATATTTTGTGAGATTTCATCTTCTTCGTTTACATCTAAAATAAAACAAAAGACTTTTGCGATAATCTGTTTAAGGGCTGTTAAATTGTATAGTTGATGTGATTTATAGAATTTTTGTGGTGTAAGGGATAGTCTATTTTGTGAGATTTTATTTTCTTCATTTACATTCTAAGCTAACACAGGGTTTGTGTGTCTGTGCGCACGCGTGTGTGTGTAGGACTTTGTTTGTCCCTATAAAATTCCTTTGTCCCTATAAAACCCCTTTGGCCCTACAAAATTCATTTCACCCACCTACGTACAGTAGCGCGTATTGAGGTCAGTAACTTACAACACTGTTAATTAGTAGACGTCCCTGATTGAGGTCAGCCACTTGCAACACTGTTACTAAGTGTCCGCCCAATTAAGGTCAGCCACCTGAAAAACTTGTTTGTTTTAAAGCTATAAATATATACTTGGGTTTTTCCATAGGAATTTCCACATGTTGTACTTATAAATAGATACTGGGTTTTTTTAAATTGATTTTACAACAAATTATGGCTAAAAATATATGCTAGGTTTTTCCAAAGGAATTTACTACAAGTTGGGACTATAAATAGATACTAAGGTTTTCCCATAGGATTTTCCTAAAAGTTGTGACTATAATTAGATACTAGTGTTTATCCATGTCTCACGTGCCTAGTGTGATACTGAAATCTACACTAACACTAAGGTGCTTTGGATAGTATGTTTAAGGGGTATAGTTGGTACGATAGATATTATTTTGTGGTATCATGAATAGTAGACTTTGTGAGATTTCATCTGCTTCTCTTTCATTCTAAGCAAACACAAATATTTTGGATAGAGGTATGTTATGCTGGATAGTTTAATGTTGTGATGGATAGTGTTTTTGTGGTGTAAGGGATAGAGTATTTTGCGAGATTTCATCTTCATCGTGTACATTCTAAGCTAAAACACAAGACGTTTGGGACAGTGTGTTTAAGGGGTATTGAATGGTATAGTTAGTGTGATAGAATTGTTTGTGTTGTAAGGGATAGTATATTTTGTGATCATTGTCACATCACTGGTATATACAGAGGATCAGCACACGATGCATGAATCTACAGTTCAGAATTTATCCCAACTAAATAATAATCCATCAGAGACTATCATGATTTGTATCTGCGCACCGATGTATTGTTGCTCGCTGATGTGTTTGAGAAATTTCGTGACACTGTCATCCTTGTATACAAGCTCGATCATGCACATTACCTCTCGTCACCGGGTAAGGCTTGGGATGCGTTGTTATCAAAACAAAAAACGTGTTGGACTTGCATGGTTTGTACTTTGACTCGAATGGATTTACACCACAAGTTGAAGTTGTTAACCTTTTATCTAGGCACGGACAACAACGCTTGTTTTATTCAACTATACTAGTACAAACTCAGTTGGATGGTTCCATATGCGGTGATCTTGTTCTTGAATCGGTGCGTGCACTTCAATGTTCAACAACATCGCATACAGTAATTGATTTCACATTAAAGTACGTTTAATATTATACAAATGTTTGTTAACATTTGCGGATGTTACTCAGCCCGACGTGGTGTTGGTGTGGATCTGAGCAGATTTGCAACCAAAGCGGATTTTGTTGAGTTTACTAGTCATGTTGTTGCTGGTGTTGATCAACGCTAGCTTGTGAGTTTTGGAGATCAAATTGGCACACTTAGTCATTGAAGATCTTTTTGTCACTTTAAAAGGCGCTGTCCCAAAGGTCCTGGCAGAGATCACTGAAACTGGTGAAACTGGAGACGCTAGTGTGTCGGTTGCGGTTATCAAAGTCTATGTTGATGATGCTTAGGCTACAACAAAACAATATGTGATGAACAAATCGCTAGAACAAATATCGCTTGGACCAACAAATCGCAAACGCGCAACCACCAACACGTTTAGTACCTTCATCGTTTGAAATGACGGGAATATTAACCGTAGAAGTAGAAGAATAGACTATCTTATCAACCTTAGAAAAGGGCCGACTTATTTGAAATCTCTTGTTGGAAATGGCTCTGATAGACCTTAACATCGCATATTAAATGTGCTCGAGTTTAGATCATACTTGCTTATCATAACAAAAGGTATCAGGGGTGCAGTTGGAATATTAATAAATAATGAGCAATATCTTGGCCTTCTACCAGCAATATCACTTACTCCCAGGCAGTAAAATGTGGTTATAAATCTTCACACAAGTGCATTATCAACATCATTGGCCACCGAAGATGAAATTCAGTTAGAAGTAATCAACATTTATCCTCATTTAAGTGCTTTTGACGATTGTGTTTAAGACTAGACTTTATCACTGTATAAAAGTGATGGATTCAGATCGAGTTGATGAGGTGGCAGGTCTGCCGACGGAGTTTTGGATCTACTGGCAGTGGATGTTAACATTGGTAACAATTTCTTTTCACTTGTCGATGAATATCTGCTTCAAAATAGTTTTAACAAACCCTTGTATACAATAAAATATAATTTTGTTAAGTGTGAAGTAGCAATTGTCCCTTGGAATCACCCTGATGTGCCACAACCAACTTGAGGTCAACTTGTAATCATCGCACAGGCAAATGCCCAAAGGCTGACTTCATCATCTGATCCAAAAACATTCCGGGATTGTTTATACAATAGCGTAGTGGTATTCAACAATGTATCCACCCAAGTTAAGTTCACCAACGAATATTTTACACCAATATTGACTCAATTGAGAAAAAGGGATCTCGAATGTTATTCAACAAGGACGCACTTGTTCTGGTATTTTTTTCGGGGGTGGGGGTGGGGGGAATCGATCGTTGGATCTAAAAAGGTATAGGTGTAATAGTGTTTTTAAACGAAAAGTGTGCAGAACTGCCAGTACGCATTATCGCCGGAGATTTAAATGTTCCTCAGGAAGAGCTTTTCTATAAATGCATGACAATTGTACCAGTAAGAAATGGTACCGGTAATTGATTAGAAGTACATATACGTACTGCCCCTGGACATAATGAATGGATTCATGGTTTGCCTGTCGATCCAATTGTACTACGCGATTGTATTATTAATAGAAGAACTTGGATAGACCGTCAATAATACCAATGTGAAAAACTAATTGAAGCGGAGCAACAGCTATGAGATGAAATTACCAAAAGAACCGCGCTGATTTTGAAATCAAAACGCACGTGTTGGCTGGTGGATGCTATTATGGTCTTGCCACAGCAACAACTATTGTTCCTGGTGTGGCTGTAATCATAGCCACAGCTACCATCGCAGTGCGCCAACCGTACTTATTATCGGGGCTATATCGATAGTAACCGGTGTCTCTGGTAGTGCTAACAAATTAATTTCGATACGATTACATTCATGATTACGAGTTTATTCAGAGTTGCTTGCAGCGGCACATAGCAGTAACAACACGATTGATAAACTCTATTAGGTGGCTATCGAATATAGAATATTTAGCATGTTTGAGACTGTACTGGAGGAAAAGGAAAATCGCCGACAACTCCAAGCACAGATAAGAAATAGTTTGGTTGCGGATTTACAGACAATAAAAGTCTAAAATAAACTATCTTAGCTTTCGTTGATGCCTAAGCATCCACTGGTTAAGCATTGTATATAGCTTGCTTACCAAATAATGGGGTTGTAGAGACTGTGTTAACTAGACGGATTCAAATAGGTAACAAAAAAACCCACAAAGCCCATAAAAACACTACTTGACGTCACTATGGACACAATTCTTTAACTCTTCCATTAATATGAGCTGTCTGAAGTTATCGTAATCTTGATTAACCTTTTTAGCTGAGCACCACCTTATAAATAATTGTTTTTTACCCGTGCTAATTCGACCTAGGTCTGTGCAGTTTCTTTTGTACAATTCCTGAACCTTTGTTGATTTGACTCAGGAGCCAACTCAAAACCCTTCAAAAATGCATTCCTTAACTTCTTCATAATTAGCACTTTGTTATAATGACACCGTTGACGTCACCAAGAGTTATCAAAGTATAGAATTTATACATAAATATGAACAAAATTTCATCCACAAGTAGGGTATATGCATGTATATTTGATGTTCACGTAAATATTGATATTTAATATTGAATTAGGAATGGAACATGTGTAACTCATGGAGCCTAGCTGACGATCACCAAGTATTTCAAGTTCTATAGCTCTCGTTGAGTGGTCAAGGAGCCACCACGCATGGTCTGCTTCTCCTAGTCTGTCAAAGAATCCTTCATGAGCCCTCCTATTTGTTGCAGACCCATTGAGACTGAAACATTGGCCCCTCACTGAGAAAGCCAATATTGTTCTTCTAGTCAACGTTACTATCTAAAGCAAGGTATGGGTTAACGAAACCTCCACCTCCTACGACTCCATATCTCAAATCAGCTAAAATGTTAATGCCTAGCGTTGCGATTTGTAATTTATTTTAACAAACTAAAGCACATCACGCCATCATTTTCAATGCTCAGCTTTTCCTGTTGCCACAAGGTTCAAGAGACAAATTTGTTTTCTAACGTTTTGACCAAACAGGAACTTCTTGGCTACATTATGCTTATGACCATGCCACTATATTATCACGTGCATATTTACTGATCTATTCAAGCCTACCACTCCAGATTATTTGAGATTTCTTACGGATTTATTTCATGACTGGTGGTACGAAAGAGGTCGAGTCATTTCCGCTTCGCCTTTATCGTTTTCGTCTATCTAGATGAAAATGATACAATACCACTCACTTTCTTTTTCGTACAATATTGAACATGAAATCCTTTTCATCTTATCCTCTGCTGACTTTATGTTTGGAATGTATTTCATCAGTAGCAAAATAAAATGCTTATATGCATTTATATTTTGTTAGATCTAAGTCTCAAAGAAGTGAACGAAGGTTTACTTGGACAGCACGTCAGTTGCCACGCGGAATTATTAACATCCCTCAGAAAACACAACGTTGCCTTTGAAAATCATAAGCTAACATTGACACAAGTAGCTGAATTAAGAATCGATACTGAAACATAAAAAATTCATTTTGAAACCAGGTGGAAGTGGATCTCTAGGTTGTATCATTAGTCGTTCACTTTTAAGTTGGGATCCTTATATCAAGCTTAAAGCAGCGAATCCTAATTCAAAACACAGAGAAAAGAAAATACTTGCAGTGAGTTCACACTCTAAAGTATCTCCTATGAAAATCATAAGAAAATAACAACTTCAAGAAAAGAGGTACTGCCGCTAGAAATCACACATTCTCAGACCTCGATTTGTGACCGTCTCCAATCTCTTTTGAGTGTTTGTTTAAGCTAGCCAAACCTGATTTAAGAAAAAATGGAAACCCATCTCTAAATAAACGTGCACCCGGTGACTTCTTCTACTCCTCTATACGCAAAAGTACAAAATGTGCCGTTCCCAAATACTAAAAGTAAAAGACATAACAGGCATGTTACAAAGTGTACAGGACTTTTCCAAAACAACTGGGATGATTTAGTTCACTGAGAACACTTTGGTGTCCAGTGTAACCTAAAGTCAAGTCCTGGCAATCAGTAAAGGCGAATCCAATATAACAACAGATGTGTTGGATAAGCGACGCTTTAGTTTTCGTCTGAGCATAGAAATATGTTTTTCTTTCGAAATTTACACCATCTCTGATGTCCAGATACACATTCCAAAGACGAAGAAAGGCTATTATCGTTAGGTAAACGTTTGGATATCTTGTCTGTGCTTACCGATGCCAATTCGATGCGAGAACAAATCACTTAAAATCACGTAAATAAATCATTCATGCAGAATGTGAATATTGCTAGAACGTCTTCAGCAAATTGGTTCCTTTGACCAACATACAGAAACCGTGAGTAATTGCAACATGTCACCTTCGTCAAATGGTGAAAATAAATATTCCAAACAGTCAAAAGTCCAAATTGGGATTCGTTTATAACGAGTCTTAAGGTGAAGAAGATAAACATGGCAGACATTTCTGGAAGTATATCACACCTGTACCGCCGGATCTTACCGAAGCACAAAAATTAACTTTAGTTTCTTACAAACTATTCATAAGAGTACATCATTGGTACGAACAACTCATACCACGCTTACCTTCTAATGCTTAGTTCACCGAGATGTTATATTTACAACCTTTGATGGATGGAACATATTTGTCAGAAACAAAAAATCACAACGGTCTTCAACAGATTCACCAAAAGTCTTTGACGCTACGGCCAAACATATTCGGAGAGATTTCAGTAATGTCATGAAAACGGAATAAAAAAGTAACAAGCCCAAAGACGATTATGACAGACATGTCCATGGAGATGAAAGAAGCGAAAGAAGCAAGAGGAACTCTTTATGTTTCTTTCTTCCACAGTGCGGCAACTTTATTGACACTTTCCTGTGCACCGATTAGCGTCGAAATGAAAGCTTTGGCCACAAAAGATGATGTCGATACCCCTTTCAGCTGAAGAGAAACGAAAAGAATCAGAAGTGAAGGGGGAAATGAAGAAAACAAAATAAAAGGGAATTGATGACATATGTGGATACGTCTTTTTGTACTCCTATTTGCTCGCCAGAGGCGTCAAGGATCAAAACCCACAATACTTCATGAACTTACGATGAGTATTGAATGGTGTGTTTCTTACAGGACAGCAGCAACATGTTACGCTTTTTGCCAGCGTTTACATCAATTCTGCTCATGCAGCTGGCAACGGATATTGCTTTTACAATAAAATGTAAGTGCTCAGAACTGACAAAACCAATCTAATCGTCGATGTTAGAGTATCTGCCGTCAATAATTTCGTGCATGTGTTGTCCAGCAAAAGGAATTTGTACTTGAGATTGTCACGGAATTGCATAAATCCCTTTATTTATTAAATACATGTACTCGGGTTTCGTTTTTTGTGTACAACGATACCCGAGGGTGATTGATGTATATTGTACATTACTTCGAAACAGTGAGTTTGGTTCATCCTATGCCGCACGTGCGAAGTGCTTTCGATAGGAAAAAATGAATTCTTCCAGCGCACAGACGATTTTGTAGGCTGCATCGTCTGTGTATAAATGCCTCACCATAAGACTAAATCTTTACATTACGTAACGTCAGCTGTAGAGGTATGTAAGTTATTTATTAATTTCTTGTGTGTAAGTTATACATATTGTACTACCACGTTTATTATTGTATATGTTTTATGTAACTCCGGCTGGTATAAAGCAAATATTTTCTATTCTTGTTTTTGACTTAGTAAGAGATTTATATTAGCAATATAAAGTTGCAGTTTTAAGAAACGTTTAGTACCGCAGGATTCTTATCGGACACGAGTAGGTTCACTTCTGAACCTGTTTATTGCTTTGTAATGTTGTGCCGATAACGTAATTTGTATAGCTTACCGTATATAACGTCATTACGTGTTATCATATATGCCCGTGTCATGCATAGTACACGGTGTTAGATGTATTTTCAGCTGATCGGAGTCGACATCGTATCAGCTGTAGAGCAAACCATAGAAGTTGACCATAGCAGCTGTAAAGCTGAACCATAGCAGCCCTAGAGCTGACTGAAAGTGTTGCTAGTCGAGTAGCAGGTGATCAGGCGTCGTTGACCGAATTGGTGGGCGCTGATTGCTTGATTGACCAAGGAATTTAATGGTGATTGGTGACTACATGAAATGCTGACTGCTTGATTAACCAGTGTGACTGGTAGCCAAGTGTGCTAGTGACGGAGTGTGTTTGTGTTACTCCATTTCGTGTAATCTTTTAGCCATTGGCTAATTTTGGGGGTTTGTTATACCCAGTTGTTTGGGGACTGTAAAGATATTGTGTTTGATATATGTCCCTTTTGTTTTTATCATTTTACTATTTGAGTAAAGTACCTCATTTTTCACTATTGGAGTGAATACATTTTACTATAAGAGTAAAATACATTATTTTTTACTTTATCATTTTACTATTTGAGTAAAGTACCTCATTTTTCACTATTGGAGTGAATACATTTTACTATAAGAGTAAAATACATTATTTTTTACTATTTGAGTAAAACACATCATTCTTTTCGTTGTATGAATTTACTGTAAATCATTAACTTTTGTCCGTTTACTGTGTAAGATCATTTATTTGTATTCACATTTATGTTACATTATCAGGTTCGTGCGGATTGTGTTAATTTCGTCCAATATTTGGATCTTATACACGCACGTATTAATCATAGTTCTTTTCTCATTCAAGTCATTCACCAATAAACATTGTATTTGTATCACCATCAAAGGTGTTCTGTTATAAATCCAAAATCCAACCCGGTCATCTTGTTGCAGAGATTAAAACCGGTAAGCAGCAGCTTGAATACCCATATCGAGGTTACCTTGAAAATCTCTTGATGTAGGAAAGAGGCAAGAATATGAATATGGACACATCAGTGGCGTCGAAACCTTACCAGCTGGGTGCCTTTAAGACACATAATTGACAATAGATGATAATCCGCACAATGTGGGATTTAACGATCACAAAACGAAATTGAAACAAGGACAAGCTTAGAAATAATAGATTCTTAAAACTTATGCATTTGGTTGTTAGACACGTATTCGCTAAATGCCGTGGACGTACGTCAGTGACTAAATCGAGGTAGTGACGTAATCCATTTGATGGACCATGATAGTGAGTACAAAACTCTCATGAAAGAAGACAGACTCAATGTACGTCGTGTAGATGTCTTGAGAAAAGTAGGAAATGACATTAGTCAAACGCGGACCAGGAAAAACACCCGAGTATTCCATATGACGCGTAGAAATCAGCACGTCTACCACTGCCCAGGAACTCTAATCTAAGGTCTAAGATCATGTTTACCAAAATCAATTGCCTAAAAGTTTGCTTTTTGACATTGTCATCAATACTGCCTTCAACGGAGATATTGATCAAAAATCCTTTTCAATTCCATCACCTCAACGTGTCATCTTCGACGGACGGACGTTGTGCACCAGAACATTTTAACCTACCTGTGGCAATCAAAATGACTTTCTATTTTACATGACTCTGCTTGAAGCCATGTAACAATGAGAAACCAAAAGTATTCAAGGCTCCTTCTCCCTCCAAATCTGAGTATACACTCATTAATATTTGCGTTTTGTATTTATATGTCCACTTATAATTTACACTCGTATTTTTTGTGCTTATTGGTGCGTAAAATTGATTTAAAACTGCCAAATCTATAGTATATTTAACTGCCAAATTTACAGTATGTACTGTAATACCATAGATGGATGTTGATATTTTGTGTGAGTGTGAGTGCCATGCTTATGATAAATTCGAGGTGACATTCACTTTATATATTCCTGCACAAGAATATACACATGTAAAATTTCTGCTGATTTATGAATAATAACATACAAATTGTATTTATGAATGTTAGAGGCCTGCAAGGTTCAGTACTTAAACGAAGGGACATTTTCCAATGGGTTAAATATAAGACTGTATCTATTGCATGCATGCAAGAAAACTCACAGTACAAAGACCGATGGAACATATTGGGCTGCTGAATGGGGATACAAATGTATGCACAGCCAGTGTAATAGTGCTGGGGTCTCAATATTCTTTAGAAATTAACTTGAATTTGTGATCCGTAGAGAAATATGTGACGGTGAAGGGAGATTTTATTATGTTACATATTACAATTAACTGAAATAGAATAACCCTCGCAAATTTGTACGGGTATAACGATGATAACCCTAGTTGTTATTTTAGAAATCTAAAGAAAGAATTGTTCGTTGAGAACTCATCAATTATAATGTTTAGAGATTGCAATACTGTTCAAGACCTAAATTTGGATATTTATAACATTTTACATGACAAACATCAACAGTCTAGAGCAGCAGTCCAAGACCTAAAAAACGAACTGGAATTAATTGACCCCTGGAGAAATTCCAATCAAGACTTAATGATTTATATCTGCAGGAAACAAAGTAGATTAGACTACTTTCTTGTATCTGATGATATTTGTACGAATACAACTGATGCACTTATATTACCCGGATATAAGACTGACCAATCAGCTATTGTTTAGATTATGGCTTTTTCATAGTGTCCAAAGGGAAAAGGATATTGGAAATTTAAATTTCAATTGTTGAGGTATTATAATTATATTGACTTAGTCAAAAAGTTTATAGCTGACCATGTAAATGAATCTTACGTAGGGGGAAATAAAGACCACAATCTTCATGTTTGTCTTTCCTGTTATGATCAAATATTTTTTGAAATTTTGAAAATGAAAATAAAATTCGAAACTATAGCTTATTCTCTTAGGAAAACAAAAGAGAAACGGAATAAAGTAAAAAAAATTAACAGGAAATATTAGAAATTCATAGATGGGGAAGCTCAGGAAAATTTAGAAAAAGAAAGCAGAACTAGGACAAAATACATAGCAGGCGTTATCTTAAGATCCAAAGCTAGATGGTACGAGTTGGGAAAAAAGAAAACACAAAATAATTTTTTAAATCTTGAAAAAATAAATTATGTCAATAAGACAACAAAGGAAATAATTTTAGATGATGGGACAAATATAACAGATCAAATAGATATCTTAGAAACGCAGAAACGGTTATACCTGGAATTACACAAAAGGAAAACTGCGTAGATTGATGTTAATGATATTCAAGAAACTCAAAATATATTTTTTAATCACAATATTAAACTTGGTCAAGAGGAAAGAGTATCATGCGAGGGTCTACTTACAATTTATGAATACAGCATGTCTCTAAAATGGATAAAAAATGGTAAAAGTCCTGGCTCGGATTTACGGCAGAGTTCTATAAATTCTTTTGGAAGACTATTGGGGGATTTCTAAGCAGATTAATAAATTATCGATATACAATAGGAAAACTTTCAGATTTTCAGACTCAAGGAGTCATCACATGTCTAACAAAAGACGACTAAGATAGAAGATATTTAAAAAAATTGGAGACCTGTATCACTCGTAAACATTGACTATAATATAGCTTCGGGAGCTATTGCAGCAGGGATTTAAAAAGTTCTTCCATCAATAAAATAATCGGTGACACTCAAAGAGGATTTATGAAATGTAGATTCATTGGAGAAAATACCAGGTTATTATATGATATTATGGATCAACAAGAAAATGAAAATACATCATTTATTATTGTTAATAGACTTCGAAAAAGTCTTCGACACAATTAACTGGAACTTCGTAGAAAATGGTTTACAATCTTTTAAGTTTGGTAATTCTTTTTGTAAGTGGTTTAAGCTGTTTTATAATAACTCTAAAAGTTTTGATATAAATAAAGGAAATATGTCTTCATTTTTTTAGACTTCAAAAGAGGATGTCGTCAAGGGGATCATCTTGCGCCTTATCTGTTTATTGTTAGTTTTGAGATCGTAGCTATAAAATTATAGCAAAATGCGGATGTACCTGGACTCGTCTTTGAAGTCAGTCAGTATAAATTAGATCAGTGTGCCAATGTTGCTTTGATTCTTCTCGATGGATCCAAACATTCTCTTAAAGCAACTATGAATATATTGCAAGACTTTTTTCTACTATCAGGACTTAAATGTAACATTACAAAAACAAATGCTATTTGGTTTGGAAACAAGAAATTTTCCAATGGAAGAATATATCCCGATATGGAACTAAACTCGTCTTCTTCCAACTTTACACTCCTTGGCATCGCCTTTTCTCTAGACTTACAACAAATGGTGGAAATTAATTATAGGAAGAAATTAATAAAGGCAAAAAGAATTCTGGCAAGCTGGAGTCAAAGACATCTTTCATTAGACGGTAAAGTAATGGTTGTAACAACTCTTGTTTTGCCCATATTCGAACATCTTTGTTTCAGCACTTCCAAATCCATCTGCTAAAATTGAAGCAGAACTAATTCGTACCTTATTTAAGTTTGTATGGGGTGGAACAGTAGAGAAAATTAAACGTGATAAACTAGTAGCCCCAGAGAATGAGGAAGGATTAAATATGCTACACATTCATTCATTTATTATGTATATTAAGATGGGTTAAAAGATTACAGGAAAACGAGGATGGGGCGTGGCAGAATTTAATTAATACAACCGTATTCAAAAATATGAAGAATATTTGGAATTTAGAGAGGAGAAAATTAGAAGAAATTGGTAAGTTCATTAAAGTAGTTTTTGGATATTGAATTTTAAGCATGAGGATCCGCAAAATCCAGATGAGTATTTATCCCTGAGCTTTTTTAAATTATGTTCCACCTAGAAAGTTATATAAATACATTTCCTGAAAAGATGCCAGCATTGAAATTAATAATGATTTAGTTGATGATCGCGGTAATTTAATGCCTTTTGAAATGATAAAATAAAACACCGGATGCGACGATTTTTAAAATTACTTTTCATTAATATCCAAAATTTTAAAATCTTGGAAAGATGCAATCAAAAACCAGTTTGGCTCACAACATGTTTAATAAGCAAGAGGATAAAATGATGAAACAAAATTCATTGAAGTTTGTTTACAAAGATTTTTTTTTTAAAGAAGGTAAAGAGGCAACACACAGCTAAGCAAGAAACGTGGATGCAATTATTAAATAAACATATAATTAGTGAGGAGTGGTCTAAGATTTATAGCCGGGCTAAACTGTGTACTAAGGATACAAAGTTTATCTCTTTTAATTTTAAATTAATTTAAAGAATAATCGTCACTAATAACTTATTGAAAAGAATTAACATATTAGATGACGACAAATGCACTTTCTGTAAGAGTGAGAACGAAAGTATTGAACACCTATGCTACGAATGCAATATTATTTCAAAGTTTTGGCACTCTTTTACTAAACGTTTTGCACCTTGTTGTCCAAATACTGTACATTTGGGCAAAAACGAAATATTTTTAGGAAGTGAACAATTGGACATTTTGTGTAGTCTCTTGCTTATTTTGGCTAAATATTATATTTACACTTGCAGATTCAACATGCAAAATCCGTACATTTATGTTTTCAAGCAAACAGTTGAAGCGCATAAGAACATTTATAAATATACTGCTAAGTTAAACAAAAAAGAGGACGAATTTCTTCAAAAATGGGCCTCAAACATGAACATGTAACTTCTGCAATGTGGTTAACTGGAACTAATGCTGTATTATTGCGAAGTCTATGCCACCTATGCACTGTTATTTATGTCGGACTATATAATCTGTGTCAAAAGAGATTCCGTGCTTGTGCATGCTGTGTGTGTGTTGTTTTTTTTTTTTCTTTCTATTTTTGTACATTATATTTATTGCCCCTAGATTAATTGATTACCAGAAATGTTTTAATTGTAAGTGACCTTGGGATGGTGTTCCACGACCCAGCGGTCAACCTATTTACTGGAATAATAACATTTATTTTAAAACAATTATTCACGCAATGTCACAGAAAGTGTATGCTGGAGAAACTGTTTTGTCAAGAATGATTTCGCTTCAGATAAAAGCACCGACGAAGGACATTTCGAACCCACAAAATCAGGCTAATTTCAGTTTCGAGAACACACTCTACGTGATGTTGTACGTATAATTCGATAATTCTCTGGAAATCAAAAGTTTGAGAGAAGTAATCCTAGAGTATTAAAACAAGGAACGCGATGTCATGGACATATTTGAAGAGGATGTTCTTTGTCATCCAGAATTGAAGCCCCATACACTCATTTGAGACGAAGGGAAACAGTGTCATGTTATAACTATGGCTAGAATAAGAACAACTCTTAATCTCGTGCTTTATTTCACACTTGGCTGAAACAATTACACTCCAAATCAGAGAAAATTGTGATGTTTGTCAAAGTGATCATTTTATTCAAGTGCATCACAACAAATGATTGTCGATGAGTCAAGATAAAAAATTGGAAGAGCATCTGGAAGAAGCATGGACCATCATCGCAGAATATAACACCTTGAAAGAGTGGAATAAAGGCTAGAGTGTCAGCAGTTCTAACTTCCATTGCCATTGTTGGAGACGAAACTCATCGAAGCAGAGTACCTAGATTTCCTATTCATCGATATTCTTGACAGAACTTTATGAATAGAAAGTCAAGTGTGAGTTCAGTGGTTATCATTACTTATGAAGACTGAATACCTTTGAACCTCATTACCTTCTGATCCTCAGTTTGTACACAACTTCTTGGAACTGGTGTGTGCTAAAGATTAATCATCGCCCAGCAACCCAATGGGTAGCTATCTACATCTCAACAACCATAGTGTGGAATGCTTTGATTATTATGGACTACCTACTCTCAAAGATGATATCATAGGCCTTATGAGATGCAATGCTGTATGGTCTCAGTTCAATAATGTGAGATTTAAAGGATCAGATTCAATAGTGTGTGGAACATATTGTGTTGTTTCTTCATCAGAGCAGTATCGGCTTCCCAACAGAATGCTTACTGGTTTGTTTTGGAAGTTAGTTCTCTAGAAACGATGCAAAAATAGGCACGTGGTTTAATGAACACTATCGACATCTATTTTCTTAAGAACAGAAACGTAGCAGGTATCTGTGTCAAAATGAAACTGTATTAGAGTATTGGAAGTAGACTATTACTTCTTCAGGTTTTCACCCTTGAAAATAAGCTAATGTTTCACATTTATTTTTTCTTGCAGATTGTCAACAAAAATTGAAGATCCAAATCTGTTTCAATTGATACTTCATATTTTTGCAATACAAGTTCCTCGAGTGTTTATAAATCGACTATGAGTCACCCTTTATTAGGGGAATTCAGTCTAGGGTGACAAAAACAAAAATAGTATTACTAATTAAAAACCCTGCTTGACTCCATACATCGGTCCAGAAATGATAGAGCATAAGTATGCGTATGTGTGAGAACTCCTATCCCTGTATGTGATAGTATATACCTATGTTTATGAGTATAAGATATGTATGATCCAATCCTTTCCCGTCCGTACTCTCTACGTATGATAGTCTCTCAGTACGAATTGTATATTTTGTGTGTATAGTGAGTGCATATTCCTACACACTGTACACATATGTGTGAGTACTCGTTTTGTTGTTGTTGTTGTTGTTGTTGTGGGGCTTAACGCCATTTTTCAGCACACGATAGGCTATACATGGCGGCCAGTATTAATGGTGGAGGAAGAAACCGGGAAATGCCCGGAAAGAACCACCGACCCACGAGAAGCTACTGGCAAGCTTTCTCACATATCCACATTCGCCGAATCCTGGACTCGAACCCACGCAGACAGAGGTGAGATGGCAGTGATCCGTAACGGAGAGCGCTTTAGACCACTCGGCCACTCGGGGCCCCACTCGTTTTGTAGATGAGAGGGTAGCGGTTAATCAAAATGTTGTGTTCGATAATAAGTGTAGCGTGTTGGATGGTAAGTGTGGAGTGTTGGACATAAGTATTGTGTGTTGGAGAGTAGATGAATGAGTATTAGCTGTCATTTTTCGTATTACATTTGCCTTTTACCCGTACGTGCTCATAATGTTAAATCTGTTGACTAATGTTAAATTCGGCGTGTACTCTACGTGGCCCAATTTCAAAGTGGTTGCCTAATGTTAATTTCTCTTGTACCCGCAATGTCCCATTTGCACCAATAGCGTCCTAAATTACTACCTCCGACACAGCTGCAGATGTAAATTATAAAACTGACATAGGTGCAATTATAGATGATAAAACCGTAAATCAAACTGTGCAGAAGAGCAAATGTTGTGTATATGTAGAACAAGGTAATTGAACGGGGATGATTGACAAATGTCGTTTGAGTAGTAGGTAAGAAGGCAGATCCTAAACCAAACCGAGAATTCTCCTATAAAACTTTCTATTTTGTAATTTTATTAAGGAGTTATTTTCAGCTCAAAATAAGGCAGATCCTAAACCAAACAAAGAATTCTCCTATAAAACTTTCTATTTTGTAATTTTATTAAGTAGTCATTTTCAGCTCAAAATAAGGCAGATCCTAAACCAAACCGATAAAACTTTCCATTTTGTAATTTTATTAAGTAGTCATTTTCAGCTCAAAATAAGACTAAAAATATTTTATTGGAGTGGCCAGAAATTTTTTTTCGATCTTGGAGAGGAGACCCCACCCCATTTTAAGGGGCTGATCCTAAACCAAAAGTGGATTGGGGAGTTGTATCTCTGATCCAGGACCCGTCAATATATTTACTATTT
The DNA here is from genome assembly GCA_016617855.1 of Megalonaias nervosa. Lineage (NCBI taxonomy): Eukaryota > Metazoa > Mollusca > Bivalvia > Unionida > Unionidae > Megalonaias > Megalonaias nervosa. Next base: position 7,671 of record JAECUM010012590.1, on the reverse strand, counting down.
TTTATTGTCATTTTTTAAGGTTTAAGTCTATAATAAAAATATATACTACAGCAAAAAATATACTATACAAAATATCAAAAATAATCAGTAGCATCGTAAGCGGTTACCATTCCATTAAGGCCCCTTCATTGCCTGTGGTTCCTTTGAGAGGTCTTTTGCATGATGATGTCTTTCTTGTGACTGTTATTATTAGCACCCCACAAAGTTTTCTTTTTGGCGACATTCTTTCTGAATGTTTCTTTATGGGGTACTCTTCAATGAGGTAGAGAGCTCACACATGCTACTGATTATTTTAGAGGGCTCCTTGCATAGACACATCCCCCAGCGAATCACTAAACGAAACGAAACTTTAGAGATTCAGAGGACTGTCTAGGCATTGCGGTTTCATATTACCCCCCACCAAATTAAATCCCGGGGTAAGTGCAAAACGCACTCACCACGTTGTTCAACGTGATGAGAGATTACATGAAACCTTGAGGCGGAGCCCCCCCATCTTTTAAAAAATATTTGGTAGCCCAGGACCATACCCACCGACATGTGCCAGTGATGGGAATTGAACTACAGACCTTCAGTACGAGAATCCAACATGAAATTCGGTTACATGTATATATTCGAGAAATTACTATATACTTACCAGTTACCTGTGTGAATGATTCTGAAAATATATATATGTGTATGTGTGTTTGTGTGTGTTTAATCGCGAAATCTAAAATATATTGTACAGAAAAACGAAGCGGCTGTGTATTTATACAGAAAAAACGACAGGGCTGTTTACATTATAGGCAGAGATATTTTCATGGTCAGTATCATCCTTCACGTGTAATACAGCGCTGTTTGCATTATAGGCTGGTCTGAAAATCAATAGGTGGGTTTTTACCAAGCTTGTAAAGATTCAGGGAATTCTGTTTCAGTACGGCTTTAGAAACAGACAGACAGACTAATACACCTGGAAATCACTTAACAGACAAAACGAACTCACTAATAAACCCGGAAATCACCAGCAGCGCTTTATTACAGATAGCCTGAAAATCAATACAGACATAAATGCATTCAAACCAATCTATGTTCGACAATCCAGATACGATTTTTAAACAAGCTGGGATGGTATTATCTCCCTTCTATAATGACCAAGTGCTAAGGTATTAATTCCGTCTTTACAATATCTTTTATCATCAAAATTGCTAAGTCCACGTTTAATAATCGTATCAGTTTCAAGCTTATGAAGATTCGTACTAATAACATTTGTCTTAATACAACTGACATTATTATTTAGTGCTGATTTATAATCATCAAATTTCATACATTTCTTTACATAACCACGTGGAATTCCTTTCGCTTTCTTTGTCAGTTTATTATCATCTAATATCACAGCGTACATCTTACTCCTTAATCCAACAAATTCTCTAACTGGCACAAACATAAACTCACCTTTCATTTTTCCAATACCTTTTTTATTTGAATTATCTTGAAATCCAATACTCGCTGGATAATCTGATAAATCAAATAGATCTTTATTATTGTAAATATCTTGATAGACATCCTCACATTTTATATTATAAACTAGCGAGTCTGTATCAGTGAATAGCAACTCCGAATCTGGCCACTGCTTTTTAGTAAAATTATAATGAAAGTCGTACATCAACCACTTTGATATATCAAGTACAGCCGCACCAACATAAATCGGTTTATTTAACTTTAAATTTGTCTTTCGTCGTTGTATTGCAACAAGATTTTCATTAAATATTTTCATGCTGACAAAACCATCATCGTTAACTAATTTACTTCTTCGATTTATATCATTAATAATTTCTATCGAAACTCGCTTTCGAATTATCTCCATTGTCTTACCAAACACCGAGTTGTTCATCAACTTGAAAAAGTTTTTCTCAAATTCAGTTTTGGCTACAGTACAACGTTTGGTATTTAAGTCAATATAATTTGACATCCACCTCGACTGATTAAATTTTAGCACACGATGAACTTTTCTCAGAATTAGTCTAGCATCTACTGCTTGTTTTAAATTTTTGTAATGTATAACGTAATTTCTTTTATTTAGCAAATTTGGAACTAACTTATTAACAATGGAATTTTTTGCTGTTGTCATAGCTCGTTGCTCGGGTGATAGTAAACTGTAATCTATCATCATAGGCTCTGCACAAAATGAGTAGTCGTTGTGCAGATCATGCAACGAACTAGGATAAACTAGATCAACTTCAACAAAATAACTGATATTTTCTGGTAAATCTTCTTTAGTTTCTTTAAGAAATTGATCTGGAGTTATCCAATGAAACCCACCGCAAGACATTGGCTCTGACATGGCCCAACCATACAAATTCACAGAATCTAGATAAATAATATGACTCGACTGGAGATTTTTATCATAATTTTTTAGATATTTATTATTAGCTACTGCATATTTTTTGTTATAACACTAACTCCGCCTCTGATACCTTTTCCAATAAAATTAAACATATCAACATCTGTCAAGAGATCCAATCCTGGAGCAGAATAATACCAACAAGGATCTAGTCCATAATTGCTGTAGCTTACTCGACGAAAACTTTCAAAACCATCTGCTAGTAGTAATACATCTGTTTTCAAATATAAATCTGATAATCACCAAATGTTCTGCAGTTAAATTTATTCCAAATATCTTGTGCATATTTGTACTCGTCGTCTGTAATATCTTCATTTTTGAGCTGCAAGTAAAATTTATCTTTGCCAGGCAGAGACGTTTTATTAAATCTGCTCCAGTCATCGAGATGCTCATACGGAAACACTCCTTTTCTTGTCAGTAGATTAAATTTATCTCCAAAGCAACTTTTTAGGTACTAAAACTCGCTACCAGCTTTTACAGCATTTTCTACAAGATCTTCTAATGATGCTAATTGCTAATGTAAATTGCAGGCTGTCAATAAAACGTAATTTTCCGAGAGTAACTGACATATACTTTTCAAAATTATTTGGTATACATTTTATCTTATTATTTAGTTTTAGTTTAGATTTAATTTCCTCGTTGCTAAAAGCTTCTACAATGATATGACTATCATAGCCGCGAAAGTTATGTAAAATGACAGGTATAAACTTTGGTGCATGAAATTTTAAATTACAATTATTATGAGCCGCTCCACGATACTGGCCAGTTAGATGACAGTGATCGCGCACTTTATCTTGGACTCCGTTGGGGTCTACTAAAGATTTTTCGCAAATATGACAATCAACCGCTTCATCAAATTCAAGTTGTTGCTCAGATGTTATTTTCATTGGAGCTGTCTTAAATAATTTGTTAGAAATTTTATTAACATCATCTATAAGATTTTATAGTAACCATACCGCCGGACTTTCAGATTCACTATCTTTACATCTGTATAACTTAACCGGACATGAAAACTTATCATCGGCGCAATAAACTACTTTATAAGCTACTCCGCAAGGAACATGTTGCTGTATTTTTCTTGTACTTGATTTATTAGGACCATTTTCTGCACCTGCCACTGGAACGAGTAAACACTCGAAATCCGCATAAATAACGAAAGGTATATTTAGCTTAAGATCGTAAGTTTTAAATTTTAAGACTTTTTCTTTTTCGCTTGGCATTGTTATTCTTTGAACGTTGATACAGTATTTAAGATGTTCCTGTAGTTTCTCATTCTTAGAAAACCTTGCAAACATTTGTAACAGAAATATTTCTTCTTTTCATTTTTATTATACTGTCCGCTACGTAAGCCGTTAAAGTTTTTTATCCAAACGTAATGTCCTCGATAAAATAATAAATTTATTGTCTTTTGTGTAGCAGTCTCTGAAATATATCTCGGGTAAACATTTTCTCGCTCATCAAGTCCGAAAACATTTACTGAAATATTGTTTTGTTTTTCAAACTTTAGTATCTGATTTTCTGCTACTGGAAAAGTTATTCCGTTAAAATCTAGTTCGTCTTTGTATGGCAAATACTTTTCGATTCCATCATTATGGTCACTCTCAGGATGTTTCGCAGACAAAATTGACCAACGAAAACATTGATCGTCGTTGTTTTTAACATTTATACAACATTTTTTGTTTTTAATTTTTTTTGGAAGATCAACGTAAGAACTACCTCGAAGTATGTTATATTTTGCTGTATGAGTTAAAACTTCCTTTATCATTTCAAATTTCCAAACTGACCCAGATGAAGTAAATTCCTCCAATTTTTTATTTATTTCTTGGTGTATTTCAGCGGCAATTGTGGCAATATTTGTTCCAGTTAATATTTTTCGTGATTTAGCTGTTAGATATGGTTCGGAAATTTCGCTGTCGAAACTTGTATTTTCAAAAATTATATCAAGTATATCTTTTTCGATTACATGTAATTTTGATAAAATCGTATGATACTGTACTATTAGTTTGATACTTTTGTGAGCTGCAAGTTCTTGAGCTATAACTGGTTGCAAAAGATGATATAAATTTGTAGAGTTAAAATTTGCTAAAACATTCTGATTATCAAATTTGTAACTGTTGTCGTATCCGGAAAATGCTGTAGCAATTTTTTATGCTTTGATAATGCTCTTTTTGGCAATATCACGCAATTTTAACATTGTATTATATATAGTATTTTTATATTTAATTACAAATTACGTAAAATATCAATTAGAGATATAAAATCCTTATAGTATAATGACAGAAATTTTGAGATATATCAGATTGACAGCGGAGGAGCAAGAAGCATATCATGTTCATCCGAAGTATAACTTATATGCTGGAATTAGGTTCGGTTATTAACATTAAATCTAAAAAAATCTATTGGTAGACCAACACCAGCTGGAATGATAATTTCAGTGAAAGATGATGATACAGATATGACTGAAATGTTTAGAAAAGATTTTGTTTATACTTTGTTCTGCGATGATATCCCAGCTGGACAACGAGTTGATAGAGTAAAAAACTCAATAAACGATGACAATATTGAAAATTTAGCATTACAAAACGAATTTCAACCACATCCAGTATTTGATCTATATGAAGCTAATGATCGGGGTATTATTCGAAGAAGAAAAACGAAAAAAGTTGTTGGAAATTTGAGTAGAGATGGATATTTACATGTGATGGTACGTGGAACTAAAACTGATAAAGTTTGTTATTACAGTCACAGATTTGTGTTTGAAATTTTTAACGGCGCTATTTTAAATAATTTAGTTATTGATCATCTTAACAATATTAAAACAGCCAATCGCATTGAAAATTTAGATTTGGTAACACAAAAAGAAAACACCAGAAGAGGAGCTGGTTACAATGGTTCCAATTTAATAAATCCTAAAAGATCAATTATATCAGTAAATCTGGAGACTGAAGAAGAAATGAAATTTAAATCAATTTATTCTGCTGGGAAATATCATACAATTCATCCACAGCGAGTAAAAGATGTGGCTGATGGCGTACATAAATCAACAACGTCAACATCCACTTTTAACAGATTTAGTTTCAGATATGACAATTAATGATATTTCTTAGCTCGGTTTTAGTTAGGCAACTGTAAGCAAACATTAGAATATCATCGCGATCAAATTTTAATGTTATAAAAGCATTTTCATTAAGTTTATTTTTTCTGCTGCTGTTAGTAATATCCTATCATTTTCGCCCTTCATTACAATAACGTCAACAAAATAAGCATTATAACCTAACAAACATTTTCTAATAGCCTCAGCTAGTTCCTTATAATTTAATATATTAACTTTTTGATGATATTTTACATCAGGAGATTTCGTTTCGCTGGTCATTATTATTATAAATGAGATAAAAGTATATTATAATATGGATTTAATGAAACGACTTGCTGATATATACGCGGAAGATACAATCGCAAGTGGTACAATCACTAGCGACAAAGTCGCCAACAACACAGTCACTAACGACAAATTTATCTCTGGAGATATAGACAAATCTGCTAGTTATAGCGAAGATGATATTTTGTACAACAACGAATCCGACGATGATGAAGTAGTTACTGTCGCTGACAGAAAAAATTACAGCAGGCCGACAGCTGGACGATATAATGTTAAGTATCATATTGCTAAAAAAAATAATAAAATTTAATTTTACCATTGCCGAACAATAAATATTTTGGCAGCTTATCAAACCCTTTTATATATCTAAAATAACTGGCCAGCAAAGGAGCATAAAATACCATTTTATTTTTGCTAAAATATTCAATTTGATGCCAGTTGATAATGAAAGAAAATTACATTTAATTTCGTTATGTAAAATTATCAAATGTAAATCTGTTCTTGTAAGATACGAACAAATTTATTATAATATTATTGCATCGCAGTCGATGAAATCGACTTAGTTGGCACCCAGCTATTACATTTATCGCTATATCCTCTCCATTTAACTAAACTTTTGTTGCCGCGCTTTCTAAAAACTTTTTCAAAATCAAATACGTCTTGGGAAGTTTTCTGAAGTTCCTGCTCGTAGAAACCACCAGTTATAGGTTCACCCAATAAATCCTTCAGCGCGTATGTTACAGGTATTGTTAAAAGTACTTTATTAACAACAAAAACTTCTTCGCTCCAGTTTGGAGTAAATCCTTTTTCAAATGTTTTTTTCGTCAGAGAAATTCTAATTTTATCACCAACTTTAAATTTATGTCTGCGGTACATGTTTTCGTTCGCTAATATCGGATTTTTAATTGCGTCGTTTGGCGACATTTTAGTGGTTCGATGTTTCGTGTTATTGAATTCGTCAACAATGTTTTGTAAATTGTCAATATATTTATTTGTATTTTTAGCTGTCAAATATTTGTGTATTTTTTCGTATAGCGTGCGATTAAAACGCTCGACGACAACGTTTTTACCTTCGTTTCCTGTAACATACTTTTTGATATTATATTGGAGCAAAAACTGCTCAAATATTTTATTAAAAAATTCTGCTCCGTGATCGGTCCAGATTCTATTTGTTTTTCTTTCTGTAGTTGTTATTATTTGTTTCAGCGAATCTGTTATTGACGTTCCTGTCTTGTCTGAAACTGGAACACTAAAAGCATATTTACTAAAAACATCTACAACGTTAGACAAGTATTTTTTATTATCGTTAAATTCAGCTAGATTTGACACATATACTAAATCTATTGCCCAGATGTGATCAACGGCATTTGCGACAACTTTACTTTTTTTTTTTTAGGTTTATGTAATTCAGTTGCAAGATCATCATACAATTCCTTTCTGAGTCCCAATTTATATTTTGCTCCAATAAAAACCTGCACCAGCCTTCTATCAAAACGTTCTCGCATATTTATCGGTTTCATATCACGAAATTCTTCTAACATTACTTTATCACAGTCTGATTTTGAGTTTTCTACGCGAACTTTATCAGGATGTTCTATATCACGGTAGCAGATATCATGGCGTACTGCTATCTCATCAACTTGATTGTAAGGATCTTGTCCTGGCAGCGTATTATCATTTTCATCTAGTTGTTTATCAAGAGGATTATAAGGTCCAGTGTATTTATGGCCTGGCAAGGTCCAACCGCCTTTTGGTTTCGGCAATTTGCCAATTACTTTATGTATATCTATACCTGTTCCTATTATTTCTCTGTTATCACAACGTTGACAGTATGTGACAATTTTATTTTGCTCAAGACAGAGATCTCTGTCAGAATCACACTTGCATCTCATTCTATATTTTCAGATTTATAATA